>JAHWFP010063864.1:37339-72389 GCA_023313725.1 Lithobius niger
ACCTACTGGTGACGATTGATGACGAGGGATGGGGTGGCCAGTTGATAACGTGTAAGCACCAATAGTTATCCCAGTAAAAGGGATGGAAATATGCCAAAAAAAAGTCCTCAGAAAAACTGGATAAACACCACCCCCCCCCCCCCCCCCGGGGGGGGCCCCCCCCGATAAAGTTAGAAATACTGTAATACAGGAGGGGGCATGAGCAATTGTTGATGATTGATGACAAGGACAGGTTGAAAATAACCAATTTCTTGATGACGTAACACTTGAACGTTCCCTTAAAGGACTCCAATGCAAACTTTGTAACAGCGTCACTGAAACACCGTTGCTCCTAATGATTTTAAATTACTGACTATAGCCGTGTCCATGCACAGACCAGGTTTACCACGACCGAAAAACCATGATCGGATATGTGGTTGAGGATCAATCACCGTAAAAATGTGTCATGATAAGTTGTGGGAATCGCGACGCTTAACAATTGGAGTGGTTGGCTCCCTTTCTGAACTGAGCACGGAAACCCCACCATGGCCTACTAGATGGCATGGTTAAAGGCCATATCATCAGTATGTCCAGACTATGTCTACCATGCAAAAACAAGTTGTAAAACAGCCGTAAAAGTGACACAAAATACAGTAAAAACACAACGTTTCGGGGATTGCCGCACACCATTATCAAGTGCAAAGAATAAAAAATACAGCACACGTATTATGCCATGTCAAGACCAACACCACCACACAAATAAATTTTAAATTTTAAAACCAAAATTTAAAACAAAATCTAAGCCTACCTGAGCACAACAAAGCGTTACCTATTGCTAACCTGTTCTGCTCAGGGTAACTTGGGATTTGTTTTAAATTTTGGTTTTTTAATTTTAAATTTGTGTGGTTGTGTTGGCCTTGACATGGCTATTTATGTTTGCTGTAGTTTTTATTCTTTGCACTTGATAATGGTGTGCGGCAATCCCCGAAGCGTTATGTTTTTACTGTACTTTGTGCACTTTTAAGGCTGTTTTATGACTTGCTATTTTTGGTGCTTTTAATTTCTAATACCATGAAAAAAAAAAATGAGATCCGTCATGTCATTGAGGAAGATCACCGAAAAACTGTGCGATGTTAAGCCAATGGAAGAAATTAATTTGCACCCTTTCTGAACCGAAGGCAGAAACATCGCCATGGCCTACAAGATGGTATGGCTACAGGCCGTATCATCATCACTGTGACCACGAAAAGACTGCTGTTCCAATTGATTACTAGTTTTGAACAAACCATACCATAGTTTAATGGCGGCCTCCGGTTTAGGATGGACTTCTGGACTCCCTTTAAAGACTTCCTTTAATGGTGGCCAACATAGCATTTTGTTTATTGTTACGTCATGGTAAATTCAATCGCTTCAGTGTCGAT
Source organism: Lithobius niger (assembly GCA_023313725.1). Classification (NCBI taxonomy): domain Eukaryota; kingdom Metazoa; phylum Arthropoda; class Chilopoda; order Lithobiomorpha; family Lithobiidae; genus Lithobius; species Lithobius niger. Next base: position 38,740 of record JAHWFP010063864.1, read on the forward strand.
TGTCAGCCACGTAATAAATTAATTTTGAACTGTTGGTTGGGAGGGGTGAGAGCACTTTGTAAATTCTGCCAGTTTGTTGCCCTTCTTATATAGCTGCTTAGCATTTACATGCAAAGTTGTGAAATCATACAAAAGAGTATCTTGGATCTTGGATCTTCTTAATTTCTGTAATGGCTTCTTTCAGAAACGGAAAACGCTTCGGGCAACATTGGAGGCCCAGAAACGTCTTCGCGCCAATGGAGTCGGAGACAGCCAAGGCTTGGAAAAGATGGATGTGAAAGAACTACCTTGTTATATGCCTGCAGTTCCACGTGAACACCACCGCCCCCTATCTGCCCGCCACCTACCCTCCGAACCTGGCGTCCGAGTAACGTCATCAACCACTACCACTAATCCTTTGTTCACCGCCGAGACTGGGGATATCATTGTGTAGTGTGTGTGCAGTGAGTGAGTGAGTGAGGTATTTTATCGGTGTGCATTGTTCAAGAACTGTATGCCAAAGCATGTGCCCAGATGCCATGTCTAGTAAGTGCGTGAATGAGTTTCCAGTGCTGTGTTGCATAGCATGCAACGTGGAATCATCATGTAAATATAAATCATTGCAATAGTCCAGTACATATTAGAAGTAATAACCGCTTAGCTCCATGACCCGTGCGATAGGTGGGCTTTTAGAACACTTGTGTGTGTGTCATTCCATTTGAGAAAGGAGAAGTAAATTTAAAGCGCCAGACTGATCGAGCGTCGTCGAGGAAGTTGCGGATTTTTGCTCTTTTAGTTCTTCAAATGATTTGAACCTTGGTGCAGAACAGTGCCCCCAATTTCTAACTGAAACTTTTCACGTATTATTCTTGTTAGTCTTGTAACAGGTTCAACGTAACCTGCATTTTTTAACGCCAGTGGTAAACCAATTATGTTTACTATAATAAACATGCTAACAAGGATTCGTTCGTAGTGCTGAAGAATAGAAGTTTTATTGAAATCAGAGTTAAGCAATTTATGTAAAAAATTGTAAGTAGCCTATTCCAATGTGCGAAGGTTTCGTTTTCATGAACCGTTTCTCTTTTTATGTAGACGTAGACATTACGAAATCCAACTACATTATCGAAACTTACAAATTTGAATAATATTTTGTAGACGAAAAGTTTGCAGTTTTCTATATCCGACTACAGATAATCATGTTTAAATGTGTGCATTGATTGTAGTTACTACAAAAGTTCACTTTTATGGTAATGTCTCTACAGCTGACAACGCGTTGAAGTACTTAAGTAAATGAGATTCGATTGGCAGGGAAAGGGGCCTATCTTCTGATATTTGAATACACGTGGAACGACTTATTTGATGTATCAGAAAATATGCCTTTGGTACAAGGACAAGTAAATATTTCGCTGTGCATTAAACCAGCGTAGCTTACCAGAGTAGAAAGAAAGCTTACCTCTGGGAACAGTGTTACTTGTGGTAAATGTATTAGAAATATTAGTTGTCAGTTTGTTGGAGGGTGTTGTACGTTGGCCGCTCGTTTTTGTTATGTGGTATACATATGTTTGTACAGAGAATATTCAGTTATGAAATGGATAATACAGTAATAATTTTATGCTTATTGTTACGAACCAAGTAATGTAAATTGTATAATGCCCCATTAATAGCTATTTTGATATCAACCCGCATAATAATACTTGGCAGCTACTATGAGTAGATAGTAGACCGTAAGAGTCAAAGAGAATGGTAGCAGTTTCCTCATTGTGCATTTAGCTTTCATCTAGAACCACAATGTTTATTCCAAAATGTTTGGTTCATTGCAGTTAGACCCAAGGTATATATGTAATGTATCCTAATACTCACCCAGAATGAGAAATTTAGTGACTTAATAGTATCCACTGTTGTTGTATCAAAGAACACGAAAGATAGGAGCTTTCATATTATGAAGCAGTTTTCAGGTTGCAGTCTTTCGTTCACACCTTTTGTATGGTCTGTCACAAATTGTTACACCGTAATATGTGTGCACCATGTTAATTTCATTGTTACTGCGGTGTCTCATGTTGTCACACAAACGTAGGCTTTTTTTGTGACTTCGTGTGTAAAGGTCGTTGATCGTTCTATAATGGTGTGCTACAATATGTAATAGACTCTCAGATCACCATAGACTCATACATGCATTAGGTTAAAATAGCCAAGAGTTCACAAGCAAACTTGGGTAAAGGCTTCTTATCCAGACCATCACTACAAAAACTTTGTGGGACACTAGTTTTTTTTAACGGTACATCAGTCTTTAAGGCGCATTAACGCCGCTAAAATATGCAGATTGTCATGAATCATCCAGTGGTATTTCTTGTTACCTTGAACTGTTTTTAACAAGTTAATTTTTCAGCCTGCTTCACATTTTGGAATTTAGGTTGGAAGTTGACTTTTAAAGATTTGTTCACAGGAGTACACAGAAGAAGGCTTCTTATTGATTTACCGTTATTAACTACAGTCAACATCCATCTTACGAAGCTATTCATTTGCTTAATCATACCATTAACCACACCCAAAACGGATTAAAATATATTTTTTTGGGATACGTAATACGATACATTATAACTTTCACTCATGACAGCTTGTAACATATTAGCACTTAAGAAAAATACATTAAACGTTTCATCCTAGCTACTGTCAAGTTGGCAGATGCACCAGGAAGTCACACTCGTAAGGACTGATTGTGTTGATAAATGTCATGGAAAAAAAAAATAGAAGTTTAAGAATTTCATGACAGTATTCAATCAGCAGTGAACTATCAAGGACAGTTAAAGGGGTTTGAGAAATTCATGTATGTAAAAATATAACTTGATTGTTTAAGATTATTAAAGGCTTGTGTTGACTAAAATATTGATTGGAGGTTTTCCTTTGAGGTGAAGGAAACACTCCGAGAGAGGAAGTACGGCAGAAAAAAAAATAGATGGAAATAGCATTGAATTTGGTAATACTCTACTTACTAAGGACTTCAATGAACTGATGTGACTCTTCAAACCAATAACCTTTGGATCACAACTCAGCCTTACCAGATGAATTGAGTGTATGATTGTGTTATTGTTGTTTTACTTCCTTTACGTCAACCCAAGATGGCTGAAAGTCATGGTCATAAATTAAATGGTGTGTAGTACTCACCAAAATAAAAATGTCCTTAGGTCTGGAAATGGCAACTTTCCGAGATTTAATAAGCTCTACTTCTGGAGATGCATGGCCTTAACAACCAACTTTCAACGCCTGCTAATCACAACAAAACGTAAGGAATGTCAATAAACAATAAACATGCAAGTCTGGAAAAGACCTGTTCCTCTGTGCGAAAGCTACAAACACGGTTAATCACGGCATTAAAAAAATTGTTGGTCAAGCCCCGGTGCATGGGCTCTTAAACCCTCCACACTAACATTTTTTGAGGATTATGGCAATCAAAACTGACCAAAAATGAGCAATTGTCCAGAAATGACCAAAAATGTGTCCAAAATTGGATAAAGACAAAAAAAAAACAAAAAAACAGGGATGCACTAACACTGCATCAGTAATTAAACGTGTTTGGTACAGAAATATTAGAGGAGGATAGAAAATTAATGTGCGATTGACGTATGCAGTTGGGAAGGCAGCATACCAACAGGACACTACATTCTGAATGCGTGGTGCACTGAAAAGTAAACATATTGCATATTACATAAATAAAACCGTCTCCTAACGTTTGCTACTACAATACGGCAAATGACTGATCATGTAAGAAACGACAAGATAGTGCTTGTCTGACGCAATTATTTTGTTACAAAAAAACCCTGAAAGTTTCGTTGCTTTACAGCATCTCTCCGTCCTGTCCTCTACGTTCTTTTTCATCAGGGGCCATTCAAAAACCACGTGGCCGGTCAGGGGGTAGGGGGGGGGGGTGTCGGCTTTCGGCCACAAGTAACCACAACGGGGGGAGGGGGGTTTCCAAGTAAACCACGTGGCTACTGCATTGAAGGGAAAGCCATTATTTCCAATGAACAGGTGTAACATGGTATTATACAAGGAGCACGCAAGTGGTTTGCATCCGAGTCGACCAGTTCAACCTAAGCGCTAGGGAACACTTAGGAAGTATGATCTGTAGGAAAACTGTAATTAAGTACATATTGCATAAAATTAAAAGCTAAAGTTAATAGCCAAATATTGGGGTACATAAGCGCCGGTGCACGCGTGCGGTACCACATTTGCGGTCGACGCTGCGGTACCGCATTTGCGGTTTGGTTTACGTGACATCTGTTGGGTACTACACACATACCAGCGTCGACGTTGTGTTACCGCCCGCCGCTCGTGCGGTCGTTTTGCACCGCAATTCCCCCGTCAACGCAGCGATACCGCAACGTTAAAAAAACGCAATTGCGTCTCTGAGTACCTTGGGTGACTTGAGCGGTGCACACGTCAGCCGTTTACCGCAAAAGCGTTACCGAAAATGGCGTCCAATTTCCAAGAAATAGACACAGAAATGTTTATTGTGAGAGTAAAGAACTATCCTGAAATATGAAATGTTGCTGCAGAAATGATTGAAGACTCATTGGGAAGTAATTAAAGAACTTATTCGAATTTTTTTTTAGTTACATCTGCAAAGGATGTATAACATTTTCTCCTGGTACGTCTTAAATTAGTACATCAATGTATTAAAATTCGTCGCATTGGTTTTAAAATATATTTTTTGTTCACGAGGTAGGCGAAAAAAGCAATATCGTCTCATTGGTTTCAAACTATAAGTTTTGTACACGAGGTTAGGGAACCGAACGCGCACATACGTCACCGAAGCGGCACCGCAGCGTCAACGCGCGTTAATAAAACGCACGTGTGCATTGATTGGTAGCCTAAACATGGGTTGGAGAGACTAAGTCACGACCAACCATTAAAGCCTTTCGATTATCTCTACAGATCAAGAACGAGGGCCGTCAGTCCTTTTTAAAGGGCTGACTCCTCCCACTTTCGTGCCCAATTAAATTCCATTTCAAACTAAACTCCTGTCAATTTCTGCTGAATTGCATCACGACTGAATCCGGTTTACTTCTAAAGAAACTAGCTGCAATTCCCCACAATTTTTTGTCCAACCACGCACTTGACTATAAGGTCCGGGATGATGCAACCAAACCGGACCCCATTCAATGCCGAAAGATAATCATCTCTGGGGCTGCTCAACCGAGGGAATTCGGTAGAAACAGCACCAGAGGTGACGTCTACGCTAAGATAAAATCAATTTGAATAGGGGCGGCTATATAGGCCTATTTTTTTTACTTTATTAGTTTAAATAAGATATAGCGTATAAAATGCGCTATTTGCTTGAGTCTCGTAGGTTTGCAGGTGTGTTTAGGAAGTGTCAGTAGCGTAGTTTTCGTACCGTCGGAATGAAAGGTTGCCGGGTCCGGGTCGGACCATTGCTCCATGTGCGGAGGCGTAGCATAGTAGCCTACTCGAGGTTTTTTTTTTCCGTGTTAGTCCGGTAAATGTCGCAGGTTGCAAATGTGCCTGTTTATGTTGGTTGCAATGGGGTTTGCTGGTTGAATTTGTGTTGTGTGCGGTAGTTTTGCAAAGTCGGTCATTATATGTCACATGTCACCCCTGCTAGAGCGGGGGTCGTGTAGAGCGCGGAAAAAGTGTTAGGTTATCAAAAAAGTGTGGGTTATCAAAATTAACCCACGGTCACGTGTGTGGGTTTTCAGATTAACCGTATATAACGGCTACACTTTTAGCATTGGGATGTGTTGGCGGGACGTCACCACCGTGCATTAAATTTATTTAAACAGTGTGCGGCTAACGTCGAGTGCTTCACAGGTACAATTCAATGCAGTGATGGCCTACGTAATAATGAACGTATTAGGTTACAATTTTCCGTCTCAAATCACCCAAAAAATTGTTGAAAATATTTTACACCAGTGTTTCTCAAACTTTTTTCAACCGTGACCCCATTTTTCAAAATTTGGCCACTGGAGACCCATAGCGGTAATACAAATTTAATGCTTTTAATAACAAACGGGTTACAAAAAAGGTTTTCTAATTTTTTGTTGTTGTCTGAGCATTGTGCTTGTTTTTTTCTGAGCACAACTGCTCCAAATTTGGTACAATTAGTAATTTTAATCTTAGCTTTGTTTTCAGTCCCACTAAATAGGAAAATCACGATTCTCGTAGGTGAATGAACAAGTGCTAAACGGCTCGTTGTGACAAAAAGCATTGTACTCCGTACCAAAGCCTAGAATTCGCACGGTTCCTTTGATTTAAACTCAAGTTTTAATGCTGAGTCTGAAGATAGTTCAATGAGTGAAAAAAATATTGCTTCCTCAATTTGAATTTTCATTATAGTGTATAACAGTTGGCGTGCCTACATGCGTACAACGCAGTTTCGCATCCAACCGCTCCCCCCCCCCCCCCCCACGTGATAATTTTGTATGGCGACTCAAATGTACGCACATCAGCGTCTAAATCGAAATTTCTTAAAATGATGCCGTAAATAATAAAAATTTTCTGTAATGCTAATTAATATTATGAAAAACGTTGGTTTTAATTAATATAAATGGTCTGAGCGATGACGTCACAAAACGAACGATCCCGACGTTTTCCGAGTAGCCTCGTTAGAGGTTAGCCAAGTTCAATTCACTGCTGCTCACCGACCCCTCGACTTTCACAGTTCCTCGGATCATAATTGAACAAACGTGTCTGGATTTTGAGGAGATGTGGCTGACCCGATTTGCCTTTAGCCCTTTTTTGGGCACAACCACATTAATTCGACGTGTGACACCTGCATGGATTATTAAAAAAAATATAATAATAAAAGCCTGAGAAACAGATTCCTTTGTTTTTTTTTTAAAGTGGCCTAATGGATTTCTTAAAAGACTTCATAAATTATTTGAAAAGATAAAAATGGTTGTAAACGTTCACTAATGAAGAATAGGCTGGCATGCATTTCACGTAGGGTCAAGCCAATGGTAATGCTTTCCCAGAATGGGAGGATGTGCATAGGATAAGACGGTATGACGTATTGCACATTCGCAGTCTTTTGAAACTTGTGACGCAGTTACGAAGACCTATAAATTGCTGTTGTTGTCCTTTCCCCAAACTGACAATCCATGGTAATTAATCCCCCCCCCCCCTTTGCGAACCGCGATTGTTACGTCACTTCCCGCAGCATGGCCGCCTACTGTGGTTGCCTGTGGCCTGGGCCGGAAGTAACTTTCTAAATCAGAAAGAATCATATTCCTTCTTGTCCTACCAGTGTCGTTCGTTTTTTGCAAAGATGAAAGTGCTCACTTTTCATTAACAAGATGGTTACATACGCATTCCAGGCCGTTTGAGTTGGGGTGAGAAGCTGCGATTGGCTATTTTCGGACCGTGCTATGACGTTATCAACCCTGAAGTGTTTCTCAAAGATGTGACTGATGGATTTGCAAAAAAATAGTTAAAAAATAAAGTTCTGTGTTTACAATTATTGTTAGCCGTTGTTGTCAAAATGGCGACAGCAAAATGATAAAAAAATAATGAAAAACTAACTAATGGGAGATGCAGTTTTTTTTTATTATTAGTTGCTGTTTTTCTAGCAAGCTACGAGTCACATTTTGTAGACGCGATTCCGGTTGATGACGTCACTTCCTTCTGTGGCCTGGTTGATGACGTCGCTTCCCGCAACATGGCCTCTTCCTGTGTTTGCCTGTGGCGTGAACCGGAACTAAGTGGGTATTCAGGATAGACGCTTATGGCGCTTCATGTCCTACCAAATATCGTTCATTCTTTGGTTCTTAGGTTGTAGTGTCTCGAAATAAAAACAACAGCAAAACGTTTAAACGTCAATATTCGATTGTTGCGTTGCGACGATTTATCTTCAGAAAGAATGAGATTCATGTAAAACAATATGGCAGATGCGGACTTAACAAATACGTCATTACGGAATTGTTGCCGTACTTACTAGCGTTCATCACGTGACTTAGCAACCAAGAAATATTCATCTGTTTACTTTTATGCCTCCTGCGAAGCAAACTAACTATTGATATTTTTTTGGATATTTACCAATAATTATGATGGTTGAAAACATTATCACCTCGCTTCCCGTTTGCAGAAACGTTTATTCAGGATAAGCCTGCTTATTACTGAAATAATCAGAAATCGTACACACGGAAGTTTAGCGGTGATTTACTAGGTAAGTAATAAATTTTAGTACTGCTTATTTAGTACGGCTCACTGCTCCAGGAATCGTACTAAAACATGTTTGCTGATATTAAGACAAGATTGTGGATTGACGTTGATGTAGCAAGGCCGTCATAGCCTACTCTTGAATAATTATAATTTTCTTATTTATAGTTTCTATATCGGGTAGTTTCATAGGAAAAAATGACCGCCGTTGAGGTCTATGACTATGTCTACTACCCACAACCACCCACCTTCGACGAACTTGTCTAAGTAAGATTATTATAGGTGTGGTTCGACTGTCTAAATCTCAAAAAAATACATGAAAAATGCTAAGGACCAACGAATGTTAAAGTAAATTAGGGAGGGGGGGAGGGAGGCGGCGAGCTTAATATCGTGTTGAGAGAGGGGGAAAGAAAAGGAATTAACTTTAAAATTTTTTAATGAATGTCCGAGAATTTAGTTTCGTTTCTAAACATTTTGTTTCAAAATCTTTTTATTTGCCCATTGTTTTCACATTTTTGTAGCGTATTGAGCAATAACATACTATAGTGTCGATTGTAACAAAATAGTTTCCTCCCCTCCCCCCCAAAAAAAAGCAACTTAACCGCGACATTTCCTAGTTTTAACACGTCCACTCCACGTAGTTATTTTCTTCAACATCGTCTCACGTTTAAGATCTCCATACTTAAGATGTTTAAGATGTCGTTCGGTTTTTCCTCTTAGGTGGGTTCTCACATGAAACAAAATGTGGCTGTTCACGTTGCGGTATGTCGTGAAATTGTGTTTTGGGCTTGCTGCACCAGTTTCCCAAGTGTATCTGGTCTCAGTGGCGTAACTAGTTGGGGGGGGGGGGGGGGGGCAAAGGGGCGATTCGGCCCCCTCTATGAGATTTTGAAAGCTTATTCGGCAAATTGGCCAAGTCACTTTTTCCATAGCTGAAAAAACTACTTCAACTTTCATCTTAGCTAATTTATACTTCTACTGTTTCTCCTTTAAATCACTAAAGTAACCAGGTAATAAATGGCGAAATACAAAAATCAGTAAAGATAAATAGTAAGAATTACTAACTCCATATATTGCTTAAAATTCCCAACAAAGTATCAGTGTTTAAAAAATAAGTATCTAGCGGGAGAAACTGAATGATTTACGTTACAAATTATTTTTCTGCGTATAATTCGGTCAGCAAAGCTTATGTAATAAAAATGTTTCCAACGGCACTTTACAAGGCCAGAACATGCCAGAAAATAGCAAAAATGCTTATTCGGCTCTTATTCGGCTCTCTCTCCACTCCAATCGGCTAAATGCCTAGTGTTGCCCCCCCCCCCTCCCCCCTCAGTACAAAACCCTAGTCACGTCACTGCCTGGTCTAACAGTAAAGGATTTGAGTTGCACCCGTTGTTCTATGCAGGAATGCCAAATTTCCGATGCTTAACTCTGTGTACTCCATAGCCAGCCGTAGCTAGCCGTGCTAATGCCCAAGATCGAACAACCCGAGTACAACTCTCCCCCCCCCCCCTCCTTACAAGCTTTATGTTGTGATTACTGTTCCTCATTGCTGGTTTCAAGGACTGTTTTCTTCCAAGATTTCTTATTCTTGAAGAAACGGTGGATTAATTTTATTTTTCCATTGCTGCTGCGCGTTTGAATCGTTCTAATGGCCACAACGGATTTGTTATCCATTATATTACCAGCACTTGACAGGAAGTGTGTCGTAATGTCGCCCTCCTTTAAACCTCGTTCATAATATATGCCAGTAAAATGTTCGGAGCAAATATTTGCTGTAGCAGGATTAACTCTTATCTTGCCGTTTGCACTGTACATTCCACTGCTTGCGACTCATTTCTTCCTTTGCACTGCTGCGTTGGGGTGCCAACAGAGGGGGTAAAACAAATTAAATACTTGGCGATTCCATTATTTGTTTATCCGGTGCGGGACAGATAGTAAATGGAGCAGCGGCAAGTGACGTCTGGAGGGTATAACTACAAGGTGCACTAGATTAAAATGTAAGGGAAAACAACGGCATTTCTAGTCAAGACAGTGCTTTGAGAGCGGCTTTCTTAGGCTTAAAAAAAACGTTGTTTTCTTCAACAACAAAAATCACGCGTTACAGGCTTAAGAAATCCAGTATAATAGCATTGGCTTCAGTAAAACGACCTTCTTTTCCCCCTCCAGTGCCCCTTGCAGCTAACCCATTACTGGCTCCACCATAGAGTTATACACAATAATACTACGTTATGTCACTGCTCTATAGAGCAGTTACATTTGCCGCCATATTGGCACCAGTATGGGTTTTGGAGGGCAAGGTGAACTACATAAAAATGGAGGGAAAAACAACGGAAGAGCAGATTTCTTAGGCTTAAAATAATGTTGTTTTCTCCAACAACAAAAATCGCGCGTTTTAGGTCACTATTAACAGCATCGGCTTCAGTATGACACCCTTCCGTTTCTCTCTGCAGTGCCCCCTGCAGCTAACCCATTAAGGCTCCAGCATAGTTATATACAATAATACTACGTCGTGTCACTGCTCTATGCCATATGACGTCACTTGACGCTGCTCTATAGAAAGCGACCTGTCAGTGAGACTTAATAAAAATTCCTTTAATGTCTGAACTCTACTGCAAACATAACAAGCTCCACTAACTAAGGCCACTAAAAATTAGTGGTTTTGGGGAGCGCATGAAACTTTTTTTATGACATAGTCCAAAAAAAAAATTACCGATCATGCATCGCCATTTTCACCAAACATCACCTGGAGCCGATGACCAACCACATGAGCTCTTCGCTCCATTCACATGAGAACCTAGAAATGCACTTTAGGAACGTTCAGAAGTATGTCACCAACTAAAAGCTTTGATCTAAAGAATGACTTGTATCAAAAGTTCAACTTTTTGATCCTGGCATTAAAACTTATTGTGTGCGCGGTGTATCTTGAGTCCTGCAAGTATTTTGTGAGCGGCTATGTTTTCCTGGATCGGATGGCTTTAATCGATGGCCGCCATTGTTTTTGTAACCATTTTGAATATCAACAAGGCACTCTGCTACTGAAAACTTTACAATCGATTATCTGTGTTCGTTCGGCAGAGAACTCAAGATAGGCCGCAGAAACTATAGATATTGTACTCGACGATAAAATGTAATCTACGGTTTCGTTTTCTTTGGTAAAAAAAAAAAAAGCCATCGCCCGCATCTAAAAATACACGAATAAAACGTAAAAAAAAAAGGCCGCTCATATCAATTTTTTTAGTACCATTCCCGAGAACCAATTAATTAGTTTTTAGCGGCCTAATTAAGGAAATGAAATAAGTCCTTTATTATTGATAATACCACACTTACTTCAAGGATCGAATTTTCGGTTATTACCTCACGGAGTGCTGCTATGAAATCGATGATTTGTGTGTTTTAGCACTAAACTCCCTTCCAGATTTAATTTCGCGAGAGCGATGTTCGAGAGAAATTTGCTGGAAAGGGAGTTGAGTGCTAAAACGCACAAGTTATAGCTTTCACCAAAGCACAAGACAGTGGCATTCGGTGCGAGAATTTTTGTTTTCATTTTGGTTACTTAATTAATGTTTACGTTTTGCAAAATCATTTTCTGCAGTAATTGCGATTAGTTTCTAGTTGATTTCGATTTCGATTAACGATTTAGATCTTCGATTGAAAAAGTAATTCTGATTTACGATGTGTGGTTTTATGATGTTAACTATGTTTCTTCAATGACAATGTTTCTCTAATAACGATATTTACGATGTTTTCCTGTATTTGGCATTGCGATGCTATAGAGCAGTGACATTTGCCGCCATATTGCACCAGTATGGGTTTTGGAGGGCATAACTACAAGGTGCACTACGTAAAAATGGATGGAAAAACAACGGAAGCGCGGATTTCGTATAGGCTTAAAATAACTTTGTATTCTCCAACAACAAAAATCGCGCGTTTTAGGTCTTAAGAAATCACTCTTCACAGCATCGGCTTCAGTATGACGCCCTTCTGTTTCTCTCTGCAGTGCCCCTTGCAGCTAACCCATTAAGTATCCAGCATAGAGTTATATACAATAATACTACGTCGTGTTACTGCTCTATAGCCCGCATTACATTTCGTCATCCTACCTATAATTTCGTTTCATTCAGCGTTGGCATTTCGTATTAAGTAGGCCTAAATCTCATTTTTATGTCACTTGTAAATGAAGTTGTGAATGAATCCAGATGAGAAGCATCTTCGGTGTTTTCCTAAAGGTTCGACGATTCGGAAAGGTGACGTCATTGCATTCCCGTAATATGAGCATAATGAAAATGAAAGTAAATCCCTTCCTCTAAGTGAGATATACTGTATAGATCTGTGGTTTGTTTGTCGGTGACCATTTGGAAACGAGCAATTAAACATCGATTTATTTAATTACTGAGTAGAATCACCGAGTCTTTTCACTGTAAGTCATGCATGTTGCTCGATTTGAGGAAAGAAAACAACATTTTTCATAACTACAGGGGTACAATATTGACCCGTATAGAGCAGCGACACGACGTAGTATTATTGTGTATAACTCTATGCTGGAGCCTTAATGGGTTAGCTGCAAGGGGCACTGCAGAGAGAAACAGAAGGGCGTCATACTGAAGCCGATGCTGTGAAGAGTGATTTCTTAGACCTAATACGCGCGATTTTTGCTGTTGGTGAAAACGTTATTTTAAGCCTAAGAAATCCGCTCTTCCGTTGTTTTTCCCTCCATTTTTATGTAGTGCACCTTGTAGTTATGCCCTCCAAAACCCATACAGGTGCCAATATGGCGGCAAATGTCACTGCTTTATACACCAACGCAATACCTGAGTACACACGCACAAAGACACTCGATATTTTTCGTATTTCTCTGCACCTACCTAACCCGGGCAATACCATTGAGTATACTGCGGCCAAACTATTTCGCGATTATACGAAAACTACTGAGACTTCCAAATACAGCTAAAATTAAAACCCAAAACTATAACCTTACTTACACCTAACAGTACTCACCTAACAGTACTCGTGGACAGTACTCGTAGACATCGTTTCAAATTGAGGTAAAAATTATCCCGGCTCAATATTAGACAACGCTTTTTCTGTGAGCGGGTGATCAACTCATGGAATTCTCTGCCTGTCTCTGTTGTTTCTGCACCCAACCTGTCTTGCTTTAAGGCACGCCTTGATGCGTGGAGGGGCTAATCCCTTTGGGTTCCTTTCTGCTGGGGGGGGGGGGGGGGGGTCTTTGAGCTTTGCTCGATGCCGTCTTCTTCTTTATCTTTAAAGAAGGAACATAAATAGCCATGGTGCCGAAGGTTAAGCATTCGTGGCTGGCGAGGTGCGGCAAGATGATGTCCTTCGGACGACGGTGCTCTAGATAGGAACGCTTGTAGTCTTGCACTTGCAATGGCCTGCTTTACAGTATTTTTATACCAGTAGTGCAGTGAATAGTAGACCGTGTTCTCCTCAGCCTCTTAGCAGAAGATTTAATTCCTGTGGCCGTTACTGCCGTAACTTTTTTGGACGCCATTTTGGTCGCCATTTTTTTTTTTTTTTGAAGACATTCGAATGCAATCTTTGTAATCGCATCACGCAATAACCACTGTATCAATTAGAAAAAGATTTTGCACATCGATTGCGGGATACCCAGAGGTAGCTTGTAAATAAAAATTAAAATCGGATATGTTGTTAAGGAACGATGCCATCAAGCGACGTGCTACGAAAGCAAATGGACAAAGAAACAGGATGCGGTGAGCAACCGAAAAGATGAGCCATAACGCTGTCTCCAATGCAGTGGCAAACAACTGCCTGTCCCCGTTGTATTGTTTCAAGGTTAATTTTTTTTCTAATAAATATTTATGAAACTTTAATTTATTGTGCGATTAATCATCGCTTCACACCAATTTGTAGACAGCGTAACTAACGCAGCCCAAAAGTCGAGTCACAACGCTCTTTCCAATGAACACGGATTAATTTATTTGACGATCTTGCAGTTTTCCGTAATTTCTCCTAAAGTCGAGTAAATATCAATTTCTAACAATTTCCAACAAAAATTCATCAAACTTGCGCGGATGCTTTGTCTGCTGAAAAACCTTAAGTTGGAAAACCGTTCGTCAAAACCACCGTCAACGCCATCCAGCAACGCACTAAGAATTATTATTATTCTTTTTTTTTTAAATTAATTTCTTTGAGCCTTAAGTCAGCCGAAGCAATTGATTGCTCGTATGGCTGAATTGTGTGAAGAATGTTTGGTGTGACATATTTTTACTGCTATCTGTCAGAACGTTTACAGTCCTCTTGCACCCGAGAAAGTACTGTACGCAAAGCGCAGCATTGTGAACCAACATGGACTGTGACATCATCAAAAGAGAATCTTACAAGTTTCTTCTGAACCTACAATGTGGCTCAGTAAGGGGCTGGTCATTATTTATGGCCGGGGAAGGGGGCTGGAGGAAATGAAAATGTGACCACCAAATTTTCGATGACCCCGCCCCACTCAAGTTCCAAAATAATGTAACCCGCCGGGCCGCCCCCCCAAAAAAAAAAAAATCCGCTTTTAGTACACCTAATGAGACTGTCTGCAGATGATTCTTGTAGCCAAGATTAGTGCTATAGCCAAATTCAGTAAGTACCTCTCCACACCGACAGTTACCATTAGTTGTAAGGAAAAGTGTCTCATTTTTAACGAAATAACATGTTGGGGTTAAAAATGTTCGATTTTGTCGACATTCATAAAATAAGTATGATGAACACACTGTTTGCTTGTATAACCGCATCCATACATAGCACAGAAGAAGCCAACACCAGGTGTTAAGTTTTTCTACAAACTCCTTTATAAAAACTAAACGTGCAGTAATGGTAGTAATTGCTTCAAAACCTTGTAAACACTCACGTCATGGGGTCTGGGGGGGAAGCTGAGGCGTTTTTTGAAATTTTGACTGCTGAAAGTGCCATTTTCTAGATCCAAAAATGAATTTTTCTTCCAGTTGGTCAGTACATTTTCGCCCCCCCCCCTCTCTTGTCGGGACCTGGGAAATTTATGACCCCCCCCTCGAAAGGATCCAAAATGTCATGACCCCCCATTCCCCCCCTCCCCCGGTGATAAATAAGGACTGGTCCCTAAGCATACCTTGACACCGATTATTGGTTTATTTTCTTGGTATAGCCTTTCTTTTTGCTGCATTTTTAAATCTGTTGAGGGGTAGCTGGCGGCACGGTAACAATAATCTATTTTGTCGATACGAAAGTCGAACGAGAAAGGAGAGTCTTTCGTTGTGTTATTGATTTGTGTCGAGTCGTGTAGTGCCGTTTCTTGTTCATAGATGGCGATGTGATCCCACAATGGCAGAATGAGCAAGCTTATCGCCACCGTCATGTTTCGACCAGACAGGCCATTGCTTTCCATCCTTTGGTGTGACGAAATGTGTACTTCAGTGATGGTGTGGGTATAAAAAAAAAAGGTTTGACCAACGCCCCACTTAATTTCTTGACCCAGATCACACCTTTTGACCCAACTTGTTCGCCTGTCTGTATCGTCCCGCGTACTTAGGAACCTCTATGCGGGGGTGAATGCTTGGACAAATTTGACAGGCCGGGTTTATCATTTTAAAATTACACGTATATAAGTTGCTGGGCAAGTATCTACAACTTTTATTCGGCGATGAATTATCGTGTTGGAAATTCTAATCCATGTCATTCCTACTTGTTAGATGGCACCTTTTTTGCCCGATACGGAAAAAAAAAAGAAATTTCCTGTTGTAAATTGTTGCTATGGGTGTGTTTCTAAACTAGAGGGAAGAGTCAGATGGATTCCTCTAAGCCACACCCCTCAACGTCTCCAAAACCGGTCAGTTTAGAAACACCACTACCTCACTTGTCGTTCTCAACGTTAGAAAAATTAGCAATAATCCCTGCCACATCTATTTTCAGCGAGAGTAATGTTAGTAATAACATAATACAAATGTTTATTAATCTCTGTTTAATTGGATTTTGTTTCTAAATTTAGACATTTTCCATATCTCACTTCCTACAGTTTAGAAACACGACCATCTCGGCTAGTAATGCGTGATGGCAGCCATGTTGGATCAGTTAAGTGAGTGAGAAAAAACTTGCCTCACTTTCCTCAGCAACACCTCAGCTCCATGACGTCACGCCTACGTAAAGTGGGAGGAGTTTGGCTCAGTCGCCTCGAGTTAAGAAACAGTTTTCCTCACTTCCCTCAGACATCCCTCTAGTTTAGAAACAGCACCTTTACGTCAGGAAATCTTCGTATAGAAGTTTGGGCGTTCAATGTGTTCACACGCCCTCTTTTAGAATATGCAATACCCTTGTGGTCCCCAGCTTTGCTGAAAGATATTGATTTGGTGGCATCGGTCCAGCGTCGTTTCACGAATGGTCTGCCAGGCTTGAGTGTTTGAGTGAAACACATTTGAGTGTTTCGAGGTTGGAAAACACTTCTGCCACAGAAAGCCTGAAGTTTACATGGCTTTTTTTTCTGTTGCTTTGCCAGTTCTTTGAGGGTAACTAGAGGTCTCTCATGGAAGCTTGAGGTTCCCCAGTCTAGACAAACTTGCCGTAAAGAGTTTTTTGGGCGATGAGAGTGGTTCTGGCTTGGAAGTAATTGCCGGAGGAGGCTGTGTCCGCACGAACCGTGTCTGGTTTTAAATTTTCTGAAAAGGAGGCATTAGCCGACCTAATACTGTTTTTGGGAACGGTGTTAGTGGCTACCAGCCCTTCCATTTTCCCTCCACCTTCTGTGGAAAACTTTATTACTATTAATTACTACTGCTATAAATCTTTTAAATTTTAACAGCATTTGAAGTAGGTTACAGGTAAATGATTATAAATTAGAATTGGGTGACGTCAGTGCCCTCTTTGATCCAATTTTAGAAATGCTTTGCACTAGGCCTAAAACGAATGAGAAGGCGACACCGCGGATTTATTACGTGTCTTAAAGGTGATTGCTGGGGACAAATCTTGAAAAAACTGATAGCGAATATAGACGAATAAAGAATTACCCTGTAGCCTTTCGGTCAGGACCCCCCCTTCCTCCCCCACCCCTAATTTATTTTTTAATAACGTTTTTGGTGCATGAATCACAATATTATCCGCTAACACTTGACGAAAATGTCATGTAGGGATTGGGTGGGGGGGGGGGGGGTAGTAAGGCCTCATGGTATAAGTATCCCTTTAGGTGGTTTCCAGGTAGAAATTCAGTTCCCATTCCGTGCCTGGGATTTCCTATCATGGCGCGCGCGTGGGGCAAGAGTGGGCTTCCGTGCGCGGCCTCGCGAGCGAAAAATTGGCGCGGGGGGCAAGAGTTGGCTTCCGTGCACACCCCGCGAGTGAAAACGAACGCCTTATAAATGTACGGACTGTGGTAAAGTACTGATGGGATTTAAACTGTGTTCTGCGCCTCCCACAATAAAAAGCACACCATATAATGAGAGTGTAGGGTAAGTACTAACAGAATTCAGAGCTTTTAGAAAATTGTGGTAAAGTGAACTTTAGCCAAACAAACTGTGCAGAATTTGAGGGCAATCCATCCCAATTAAAAAAGAGAAGGAACAAATTTGGTGCCTATTTGTCCGGGTGCCTAAATTTGGGTGTCCGGGTTCCTATGTATCCTACATCCCACTATACTCAATCGATTCTTGCACGATGGACCAGAGTGTTCAATTGGAAATTCATCTTACATACATTGTAACTTGCATCTTTGGAATAGCGTTACGTAAACATAGTTCCCGAAAATGTAGGTTTTTTTTCCGGGTGCTATTTTATGGGGATTTTTATGCCGGGGATTTATTTTTGGGTAATTGGTTCAGGGAACAAAAAAAAATCTAGAAAAATCCCCGAAAAAAAAACCCGAAAAAAGTTCCCCAGAAAAAAGATCTTGTGGGAGCTCTTTTTTCTGTGGCTATTTTATCGGGTTATTTTTTTTTCGGGGATTTTTCTAGATTTTTTGTTGTTCCCTGAACCAATTACCCACAGACCCAAAATGACCGACTGAGTCCAAAGTGGCTTAATTTCACCCGCTCATCAAAATTGACCTACTGAGACCCGCTGATGTTCCCAGTGTCTGGTTTCCGAAATGCGGAGCAGAAAGACGCACAACTACAGTCAAGCACCAGCAGTGCAGTATACAACAACCATTTCTCGATTTTACGCAAAAAAAAAGTCCGTCTCCCCCCCCCCCCCCAAAAAAAAAACAAAACAGAAAAGGGCCTATCACGTTCTAGTGCCAGGCTGTAAGTACTGTTACTGAAAAAATCTGAATCATTTTGTTTATTTGAAACAATTCCGTAATGATGTTTTTAGTGAAACAATTTCACATACAGTGTGTTTATTTTCGTTTGCCGACTTAATCTTTAGGACCAGAAAGTGCAGACTGGGCTAAAAAATGAGTGGATATTAGGGGTCGACTCCATAAATTTGCATCCCTGGCATTTAATGAAAAAAACGCAATATTTCTTCCCCCACGTGGGGACCGTCATCAGGCACACAAAACACTGCAAAACACATATTTTACAAACACTGTCTTCACACAAAAAAAAATATACGATGACCGTACTGAGAAGGAAAATATACAATACCTACAAAAAACACAATAAAGTCTAACCAAAAAAACAAATGTAAAAGTACGCTTATTTTCACAGTAAAACGTGTTCTTCTCACAGTACCTATGTAAATTTATGCAAGTGACTGTCGAAAATTGGAATAGATATTGTGAGAACAATGTCTTTTACTGTGAAAATAAACGTACGGAGCAGCTTGCTGGTTTTTGCTAGTTTTAGCCGGTAATTAAATAACCGGAAAAAAAAACAGTAAAAAACCATGTTTTTTTGCCACTGTCCAAAAACCCAACCCTGCAATCATACGATACTTACGGCCGTATTCACAAAACAACCTTCATCAAGAACTCAAAGAGTGAATCGACCAAGGGCTAAAGTTAAAGTTGAGGGTCAACGCACCAAGGGCGTTTCAGAATGGCAAAAACGTCGCCCTTGATCAGTTCGTCCTCGAGGGCCAGAAGCAGCGCGACGCGGGCAGTTGAAGGCCGCCGTAAACAAATTTTGGCCAAATTTCTGCCGTTTCGCCAATTTTTGACCGATTTTGACATTCCAATACATCATTTTAATCGTCTCGACGAGATCTTTCCGTTGGTGGAATTGCTAGTTCAATAGGGAAAAGCATTGAAGAGTTATTTAATAAAATCTAATAAACATGTAGTTAGCCATATGCTAAAAACAGATTCACCGCAGACCATTTTCCCCCCGACAATTGGTGTCGCAGACAGTGGCAGAAAGTTCTGCTTTTTGGGGGATAGGGGTGGGGGCAGCTGCCTCGTTCTGACGTCACCAACCTCGTTTGGCCGCCAAGAAATGCATACTTCAACATCACTCCCCATAGCCACTGATAAACGGCGGCCATAAAATTAACTCCAATTCCACGAAAAAAGGACTGTTTGTACTCAATGGTTATTATTGTAGAAAGTGAACGTAGTTTGTGTTTGAAATGTTCATTGTGAATGTGCGTGTTCGTGTGTGTGTATGTGTGTGCTGAATTTGTGTATCATACAGTTTTTTTTTTATATTTTTCTGTATTTGTTGTTTTATATTTTAAGTCTTTTTCGTGTGAGTGGCTTCATCTGTATTTTGTGTGCATTTATAATTTCTGAAACAAGCAGACTCGTAGTTAAGGCAGTGTTTTATTGTCTGTGTGTTTGATGTTTTAGTTCGAGTGAGCAATTAAGTGTTCATTTTACTGTGTATTTTTAATATTTCCATTTTGTAGGCGTTTTGCTGTTTATGGCCTCTGTTCTATATGTGTTTTTCGGTTTAGCTTTTCGTTCTGTTACATGTGTTACATGTGCGTGTATATGACGCAGTTAGCTGATATCAGCGTTAGCAGTTCGGTGAAATTCCCTTTGAACATACGGAACCGCATCATAAAGTCGTCTTCACCATATCTATATATATATAATTACACAAGTTCCGCAACGCGGCTATCTGCAGCAGCCGGCAGCATCCATCTGCAGCGCAGCAGCAAGCAGGACATACGATGCCATCTCCCTCATCTACCGACGGAAAGGCAAATTATAAGAGTAGCAGCCAAGGCCCGCTGAGATAGTAGCTGCGCCCAGAACGCAACGGCCAGCAACGCGCCATCTACCGACCGAACGGCAAATTAAATGAGGGGGGTGGGGAGCGAGACGACGCGGAATGAGCGAGCGAAGCGAGCGACTCCGCTAGTAATGCTTTAATGCAGTCTTTATGTACGCCCGTTCCAGTCGTGTCTTCTGTTTGTCCTGACATAACGGGGTGGACGTCGCGAACAAAGCAGATCATTCCTGCTAATTATAACGCTCTCAAGGGTGATACTTGTCACCCTTGGTTTTCGCGGTAGTTGAGGGCGAGTTGGAGGGCCAACTTGACCAAGTGCGATTTCTGAAATCGCGGTTGGCCCTTAAACTGGCCCAGAGTTGACCCTGAAGTGCGTTTTCTGAATACGGCTGTTACACTATAAACATACAAAAATCCGCATCAGATGCAAGAATGTTCTCAGCCCAATTCACTATTCGTTTTGGAGAACGTACATACATTATTTATTGTTTATAAACTGATTTTTTTTAGCATTTCCGGTAAATTTAACTGTTAAAAGTCGCATTAATGTAAGGATTAGTCTCATTTTACCACATAAGTTTCTCCAAAGTGGAACCGGTTTTAGTTTTACTGTCCTAAATTTGGAAATCTTTTTACTTTTTTGAAACTTGTTCTTTAAACCAATGCGTAACATAATTCGTTAATCCCGTAATATTTAAGGTATTGTTTTTCTTCATTAAGGGTGGGCCGCTCACCAAAGTCGACAGTACGTCGCACGACGCACATTTTGTCGAAACCAGTCTCAGCATGCTGCAGCCGTTTCCAAAATCATACGAACGAGCTGAGCGCCACACACCGGATGCGACGTTTCGTCTGTTGGGGGGTCTCTCCACCAGATGCGACGTTTCGTCTTGCAACGATGTTTTGTCGACTTTGATGTGCGGCCACGCTAAGTTCTGTTATTTTTTTTTTACGTGGGTTTGAAAAGTGATTTTTATTATTTTATTTTTTTTTTTTTTGTACTTTGGACAGTACTGTTAATTTTACCGTAATTGTCAATTCAGTGTCTTTAAGTTGGATTCAACTAATGCGTCATAAATTTTTCATTATTTAATACGTCCTTAAGATGAGATGGAACAATTTTGGCATTATTTGTTTCAATTTCTTACTTAGAATCTTTTTCAGGTGACTACGAGTAATATACGACTACTAATATACGAGTAATTTTTTATATCATTAAGGTCGAAGAACAGTATCGTTAGTCAGCTACGTAACGAGAACAAAAATAATCAATTTTTTAGACATTGAGTGGGGGGGGGGGCGTAGGAGGTCTACTGTTCACAAAATTGTAATCGTGTGTAAAAAAGACGAGTGAGCGAAGCAAACGAGAGATACCGTTTTAACTCGAACGATTAGGTATTTTGCTCGGTCTCTCCGGCTGTTTCGCAGTTATGGCTAAAGGCCAATTCGAATTAAATTTGGTAGGAATATCATTTGATATAGGGCTGAATGGCGTATGCACTTGGTTTAGCGATGAAATCCGTTTTTTTGAGGGCAGGGGGTGTCCAAGGTGAGGCCCAAAGGTAATTTCGCCCCTTTTTCCCCAATAATCATACGTGGACCGGTTCACACAAAATTTGTTAGTGATATTTTTTGACCATGGCCTACCGTATACGCTGGGTTTTATACTAATTGATAAAACTCCTAGCTGTCGACGCGCAATTAAGCCTCAAATCCCCCCCCCCCCCACCTAAAGTTAAGTGTTAGTTAAGTTAGTTTCTTAAAATAAGTGAAACAAGGAAACCCATGTAAAGTGTGTGTGTTGAGGAGGGGGGGGGGGGTAGCGGGAGAAATTTTCGTTCTACCGATTTTCGTTCTGACTTTTTGGATAGGCTGGTATTGGTCAAGCGCGGATCGAAAGGGGGGGGGGGGCGGCGGGAGCGATCGCCCCTCCTTAATCCGAATCAAGACACACGAGCTGATAATACAGTATTGTTTAAAATCATCTTCACTGACTGCATAAATTTATTATGCTTTCCTACACAGAGTGGAACACTTACAGGTTTTTTGCGTTGGTTTCATCCTTACTTTTGTTTTGGTTTATTTCATTTTGCTTTCGTCCATTGTTACAGCCTATAGTAAAAGGACGAAACCAACGTACAAAAAATTGTAAAAATGTTACGTTTTTACTCAGAAATATTTCTCAATTTTAAAGATAGAATAGCTCGAAGACAAAAATCCACGACATGAAGAATCGAACAAGTAATAAGTAATCGAATAAGAAAGCTCTGAGAATACAACGAATTTATTATGCCTACAATTTTTAGTTGAAACCATTGGTGGGTAAAGAAAAATAGGGAATAAAGAGCATGCGTTACATAAGTCTTGCTTCCGCCTCCCCCCTCCCCCCCCCTCGGTGACCTTAAATTTGTGAACTGGGACCACGATTGGACTATTATGTTTTCGACCCCTGGCGTTGGTTAATGATTCCGTACATCTTTCAAATTTAAACTATGTGGTCTACGTCGCTCGGGTAAAAAGTTAGAAGAGTGGTGACCTTGAACGGACATGTCAAGATCAATCAAACTCTCACCTGCAAACGACCCCCTAGCGACTTTATAAGCTCACCCAGATAAGAGATGATACAAGGAAACGGTGGGCCCTGGTCCGTTACTTCTGTTACACCCTATAGAATACCTTATTTAAATAGCCTACAGTAAAAAAGAAAAAAATGATTTTATTCAGGTAAGCTACATTATGATTGTGTCAAACTCAAGGTAACGTAGTCAAACTCGTATCTAATTAGAAAACAGTGGACTAAAGAGCACAGCAACACTGCAGTATGCGAAACGCGGTGCCGGAATTGTGTCGACACGGCGTCACGTTAATTCCGGGATTTTCTTAAATGCTGACCCCCCCACTATGGGACCCGGAGTTAATTTGCTTTAAAAGTGTCTGATATAAGCCGGACTTGTGGTAAAGCGGGGTTAACATAACCTTTGACATTCCTGAAATATGGACGCCTGCAAGGCGTATAGTTGCGGCTATACATATAGCATCAGAAACCGCAACTATATTATTGACAAATTAGACAACGACGTATGGTAATTCCGTGTTACCACAATTCCGGATTAAAGCAAATTAACTTTTAAAGCAAATTAAGAAACCGGATTTGCTGTAATTCCTGGTCCTATAGGAGGGTCAGTATCCCGGAATTAGCGTGACTCCGTGTCGATACAAGTCCGTGCTCTCTCTGAAACCTATCGTATTTCGTATAATTTCAAAATTAGGTAGAAAAATTAGTAAGAGTTGGAAAAATCAAATCAAAATGAATTTTATTCGTACAAAATCCGATTAATTCAAACGATTTATTTTTTCACCAAAGAAATCTTTTCCAACCTAGCCATAGGTAATACCTTTCCTGATATTCTCGATCGCTCTGTAGAAGACAGCATTGGTGGAACTGAAGGGTTTTCAGTTGGTGTGAACGTCCCCGCTTTAAGATGAAAGACCTGTTGTAGCCGCTTTAAGAACAATTTGTATTCATAACGCACCCTTTTGTTAAAGTATAGCTGTGGTTGCAGCTTAGGTTGAGGTTGCCCGACCGGCCATTTAACAGGAATAAATGTTACGCATTCAAGTTTTATTATGAAACTAATGGAAGGAACGATGAACTGCGGAAGCACAAAATTAAAGTGAATTTTAAAGCCATGGAAGACTCTGTTCAGATAACATCACTGCAGTAAAAAAAGAATACGTATTTGTGAATAATTGACATAACCAATATTCAGGAGCAGTGGCGAGCAGGAGCCGGTGGGGGGTGGGGGCCCTTGACCTTTTCGTGAAAAAGCCTTTTTGTGAAAAAAAAAATGGTCTTTTTGTGCCGAAATTTGGTGCGGCGGTGCCTGAGAAAGGGCCTAAAGGCCTGAAAAAGGGCCTAAAAACGCCTGAAAGGCCCAAAAAGGGGCAAAAAAGGCTAGGAAAGGGGCAGGAAAGAGTAAAAAGAGAGATAAAAACAAAAAAAGCTCCCCACAAGAAATGTCAACTAAAAGTGCGAGCGGCCGACAATGTGAACGGATGTGTCCTGTAAAAGCTGAGAATAAACATGGCACCCTTCATTAAAAAACACTTGTTTTTCTCAGTAGACCAACCATCAAGGGTTACAAGGGAGGAAGAGCAGGGATGGGGGAAGATTCATACCACGAAAGGGGGGGATTGCGAGGGTAGGGGGGAGGGATGCAGGAGATACGAGGAGATCAGAGGGGGTACCAGAGGCTGTTGGGGGAGGGGGACCGGACCACTCAATGGAGGAAGTCGGGGGGGGGGGGTTTGACGGTTGTTTTCATTTCATGCTGCCTCGTAAAGTATTTCACTGGTTCATGCTGGAAACAGCTAGAACGGCGTACTGTATCGTCACGCTGAGGGTAGAGCTAGTTTAATATAAGCGGAAAAGTGGGTTGCAATTTTTATCGCTTTATTGTTGCGCAAATAGTTTTTCCGTTTAATTTTTTTTTGTTTCCTTCTTTAGGGTGGCGGAACACCAACATCGACAAAACGTCTCACGACAGGACATTTTGTCGAAACCTGTCTCAGCATGCTACAGACGTCTCCAAAAGCGCCACACACCGGATGCGACGTTGTCGCGAGACGTCTTTAGGCGTCTCACGACAACAAAACGAAGCTCCTTCTAGTTACGTCTCGTGGCGTCTCCGCCAGATGCGTCGTTTTGTCTCGCAACGTTTCGTCGCGAGACATTCGTCTAATTTGGTGTGCGGCCAGCTTAAGGGTGGCCGCACACCAAAATTCGACTAAACGTCGGTGCAAGACGAAACGTCGCGAGACGTCGCTTCTGCTGGAGAGACCCCGTCACACGAAACTATAGAAGGAGCTTCGCTTTGTTGTCGTGAGACGCCTAAAGACGTCTCACGACAACGTCACATCCGGTGTGGGGCGTTCAGCTCATTCCTATGGTTTTGGAGACGTCTGTAGCATGCTGAGACAGGTTTCGACAAAATGTCCTGTCGTGCGAGGGTTTGTCGATTTTGGTGTGCGGCCACCCTAACGTTATTGCAATGTGTGTTGTGCAAGAGCCGTAGTGTTTTGAAAGCTGTTATGTTGTTATAATGTGTGTAGAATGGATGGTTCAGTGTTTTGTATTCTTTTAGTTTGGTTTCAAGAATATGTACCGTAATACCAGGGTTCCTGGCAAGTCTTGGTAACTCCTGGAAGAAAATGTATAGTTTTAGAAAAATCTTGTTTTTTTTTTTTTTTTTTTAGAATAATCTAAATTCATACAGGAATATACACTAAATGTAGATAATTCACTGGCATGTAGGCCTAAAAATGTAATTGGGATTTTTTGTCACTACGAAGGGAACAATAGCAGGCAGCATTCGGCCTGTCAAAAAATATGTCATTACTCTTCATATAAAATCGGGAAAAAATGCTAATCGAAGCAAAACTTGAAAGCGAAAATTATTCCTTGACGTAAGTAAAGAGGATAATCAAATCTGATATTGAAATGTGAACCAAATCGACAGGCTAAAACATGAAAACGCGGTTTACCGGTATGTTACAAGAACAAACAGCTTGCTGCACGGCAGAAACCATAAACCATGGTGTGGCGTCATGCTAACTCAGCGTCAGGGTAAATTTCAGTAGGTTAAGTGTTAGATATCCGTCAGAAATCGGCAGTTACCGTCGATAATTGCTCATTTGCGAGAACGGCGCAGTTCAATTCGATGGGTTCGGCTGGAAGGGGACCCTCACGAGGGCGAAGCACGAGTGTGATTTGGGGCCCCCCCCCCCCCCCCTAGCCTGAAGAATTGGACTGTGCCGTTACGGATATGATTTTAGTTGTTAATTATAATGAATTTAAACATTTTTACATACGACTGATGCAAATTCTTGAAAGAAAATTTCCGGTCTAGAGACTTCTTCTCTAGTCAAGTAACAGCTACAGGTACACGAGGATTTCTTCCCTCTGGCCTTGTTTCAGAATTCCGTGTTTAAGGTAAAGCCGTATTTTTGTCTACTTTACTAGTTTAAATAAGATTAGAAAGTATAAAACGCGATGGGGGCTTCAATAGATAGTTTAGATATATTTCACAGTGTCAGTAGCCAGTGGGGCAAGATGATTAGCATGGCCGTCTCACGTGTCAGAAGTCCCGAGTTCGAGTCCGACCTCGGCCACCCTTGGCATTTTCGGGAAGAGAAGGGCTCTGTGATGTCTCAAGCTCATGTCGATTGTCGCATGTAAAAGATCCTAGGAATTTCCGATGGGATTTACCAAGCAAAATTGTCCCTCTCTCCTTCTGGCACTATGGCTAACGCTGGGTGCACGTCAAACAACAACAGTGTCAGTAGCCTAGTTTTCATACAGTTGGAACGAAAGTTTGCTGGGTTGGGCCATGGGTGGGGCCTAGCATAGTACGCGACGTTTTTTTCGTCATGTTATTATGAAAAATGTCGCAGGTTGCAAAGTGCCTGTTATGCTGGTCGCAATGGGGTGTACTGGTTGAATTTGTGTTGTGTACGTAGTTTTGCAAAGTCGGTCATTATACGTCGCATGGTGGAGCAGGGGTTGCGTAGACTCCGAAAAAAAGTGTGGGTTATCAAAATTGACTCACGGTGACGTATGTGGGTTTTCAGATTAACCGTATATAACAACTACACTTTTAGCGTGACGTCACCACCGTGCATTAAATCCCGTTAACCGTGACCAGAAGTGTGTGTCGCCGCAATAAAGTGTGGGTTATCAAGTATCCCTATACTTTTTCCGATAACCCACTTTTGGCACTACTGGATCGCGGACCAGGAACGAACACAGCAACGACTAATTTGCCATGAATACACAATGAAGCATTAACTCAGCCTTAATGCAAAACGTGTAAACGTACGTCACTGAAGCCGCGTACAGCTAAGAACACGTCACTAACTTCCCCCTCCTCTACAAACTAAAATGGAATGACCTTCATTCATACCGATATACTTCCAGCCGCATTTTTTGTACCGATTCTCACAAAAACAAAACATAACAAAAAAACACACAAAAAAAGTCCTAATTAAAATGAGAGTTAGCTTGACGTCCCAACCGTGGTATAAATTAGTTATGGGTGAGAAAATCACGGTTATAGAGTATTACCACGGCTGCGATGATTGGGCCTCGAGTGAGCAAACACATGGATTTCCCCGCTTTCGGACCAATCATCGCAGCCGTGGTATAATACTCGGTAACCGTGACTTTCTCACCAACAGCTGTTACTTTTTGAAGGAGAAAAAAAATCCATTATAGGCAGGGCCGTTAGCCAGCAAAAAATTCTACCATGACGATCGTGAATTTACCCTTGCCCCCTCCCCCACCTCTCACGCCCTTTCTGTGCGTCATTAACGTGACTTACACATTTCCTTGTGTCCTAATGCTATCTCCCCACTGAGAAAACTTGTTGGCTTCCCTGCTGGGCTCGGTAGCTTATCCTTCTGCCTATGCATTCGCAGCCCTCCTATAAAAGCATTGCTTCATCTCTTTTCGTACCTCTCACTTGTTACTGTGGTGACTCAAGAGGGGAGGTAAGGCGGGTTGCGGTAATGTGGTTAGGCTATAAAACCCGGTACCCCTGGTAAATTGATGTTTTTACATGCCGTAGAAAATATTATTACCTTCTTTTTATAGCATTTCAACAAACCTCGTCACCTGGTGGTGGGACCATAGTAACGAGTGCCCAAGCTACGAGCCGATTGCCCCAGAATCAACGGACTCAGCGAACCTAAAGCAACAGAAATGTAGTGAGGATGGATGAAAAGGGGCCATTTTCATTGGTGTAGAAAACGCAGTTTAACGAGGGGTCTGTCTTGCTCTCATGGTTCCCTAGCTCGTCCCGATGTAGTGTGAGAAGTCGATGCCGAAATAGGGACCCAGTTAGTAGTTGATGTGACCCAGTTAGTAGTTGAATGCATGAGAAAAGTAACTTCGCAAGTTTGAAAGCGAAGGGTGGAGGATGATAATTGGTCCAGGCGAGCATCTGCTGATTACTCCTGGCAAAGTATAGGGCGCCCAATATGTCCAAGGTGTGTATTGGTTGAAATCGCATCATGGAACATACCAGCAATGGCAGGGCTGTGAAGGTGAAAGTGTCAATCGGCGTGGAGCCAAAGCCGCAAACCGAGGTGTGGGAGGAGATGTTTAACAACCGCTCGTCCTGAGAAGGGAGTGGGTAGCATGAAGACGCCTGGAGAATGGCAAAGTCGTAGTGGTTAGAAAAAAAGCAGCATGGCTACGAATTGGGGAAGCTTAGCCTGGTCCAAGGTTGTGGACCGCTGAGTCGAGTCTGCGTTAGAAGCGAAAAAATTGAACAACATTAGAACACGGTCGTGTTTATATCCCAGGGTTGTAGGGTGGGATGGTCGTCGAGGCTACCCAAGGAAGGAGACTGGCCGATGTAATGTCAAGAACGACACAAGGTAGTTGTTGTAGTTCCAGAGGGATGGTTTATGCCAATGTCGGTTCAGCGTCATAGTCCTAGGACCAAGGGACTAGTGGGGTGGAACGAGGCAAGGGAGACCCCTCCGGTACGTGCACCAGGCCGTGGTGCAACGAGTACAACCCGACCCATGATAACGAATGTGGTGTGGAGCAGAGCGACCTCTAGCTGTTGCGAAAGGCAAACAACTGTTATGAAACTCGGAGAGACAGAGTGGCACTTCTTCATATTCTTTGGAAATGCTAAGGCAGACATGCTAGTGAGAGTGGTTAGGTCATTGGCGTCTGCTGCTGATTCGTTGAAAGCGAGTTGCTTTTAATGTCAGACCGATGTTCGTCGTGCAACGGAGAGTAACTTGCGACGCCAGAATGGTGTTGGCCATCCGGAGACCAACAGGTTCCAGTGAGGGCAAGTAGGACCGCGGTCCAAATGGTAGCAATGTTAAGGTCTGAGATGGTAACTGCAATCTGTGAAGAAGTGCTGCTCGTAGAGCTGTGACGGAAGCTAACAATGACTCTGAGGGGGAGGTAGGTGATGTCGAGACCTCATCGTTCTCACAGTGAGAAAGTGAGGGGAAGACGAACTTGGGGTGTAGGACCGATGAAGGGGATGGATGCGATCGTACGACCGCAAGCAGTACCTCAGCGACCGCAGGTGAAGATGGACGGACATGGCCAGTCATCGAAGAGGACATAGCGAGAGGCTTGTGCAAAGCAGATAGTGGTCGGAATTGAGGCTTAATAGAGACCCTTGTGGTGCATGTGAAGCTGTGAAAGCAGAGGCAGTCTGGTTAAAGGCAAGGAATCATCTGCAGTTTGGGTCCTTGTTCTTTTTGAGTCAATAATTGGCCTTCATGGAAGCTGATGGTGTAATGATGTAATTGGGTTGATAGTCGGCGACTGTCAGACAGATGATCCTGTAGACGACGAGGTATCCTTCAGTCAAGGAGATGGCTGAATGAAGGAAGCCGGCGAGGAAGCTGACAACGCCTTCGTGTATGTGTGGCAGAAGCAAGGCAGTCCCTGATTCGTTTGCGGCCAAACGAATTCTGGGTCATTCTTGATAGACTCAATCAAGGCCCTGGCCCCTCTTGTTGCGGTCTTGCAAATGTGTGTAGTAATTGCAGAATCTGTTCCTTTGACAAACCTAGTGAGGGTTGAGGTGGAACCGACGATATATTCATGCAGAAGTCGAAGTGTTGTCCAGAAAAGAAATGGTGAGGACAGGATTGAGAAACGACTGCCGAAATTTGCCAGTTTAGAGGCGACTAACTTGAAAGCACCCTAGAGTTAAGCTATGAAGATCAGATTAAACTGGCAGTGATGGCGTGTAGTTGATGTGCAAGGGTCGTTCCAGGTCGTTGGTCGGAGGACGACCCTGGAAACCTGGGTACCAGAGAGAGGTCTGATGGAGGCCACGATTGCCCCCTTTCCTTTTTTCCTGTATGTTGTCTGTCTTCTGGCGAAAGTAGCCATGAATGTGACGACCGTAAAGGAGTTGTGGAGGAACAAATTGCTGACCGATTAACATGCATATGGGTGACCGAGTAATCTATGATAACGGTCACAGCTGTTTTCCTTGTAATTGTTCTTTCCTTGCAAGATGAAAATAGTGAGATGGATGGCGTGAACTTGAAGTCAGTTCCAGGTAGGGGCATAGTGGAAGGCCCGGGTGACGATCGGGTACTACGAGCTGTGACAAGAACAGAATGTAGTGGTGAGACCCAATATCACACTGCTGGTGCAGACGACTGTAGAATGCAGAAAAACTGAAGATACGCCAGGTAAGGTAGACGTGACAGAAGCAGTGGTCGTGTTGTTAGGGCGAAATGAATGTCTTCGTAGGGCAGGAACACAAGTAGAGAGCGATCGACAAGCACCGTCCAAATCGCCACGTGACTCTAGTCGCACAGCCGTATCTTTTGAGCAAACGGAAGGAATGGTGTGTAGCCGTAATCATTACTAGGCGCTGGCAATTCCCAGGCAGTTTCAGCCGAAGGCAGTGGTCGACCTGGAAGACCAATGTGATGGGACGTCTTAAGGAGAGAAATTAGGTCCACCTGCAGGATGGGAGATGGTGCGGCAGCCGAAATACTGTGGTCGCTGATCGACAAACCGACGGCCAAGTGGGGACTGTAGGTCACGACGAAAAGTCACGGTCGTCATGTAGATTAAAGGAAGGGCATCCAAGGTTGAAATCCTGGTCCGTCCGCAGGGCAGGAGGCAGCCGAAATTCTGTGGTTGGTGACATATGAACTGACGAACCAAACGAACTCCCTGTTTGAAGCTGTGCTTACCTCATTGCAGGCGCAGGGTCTTCTCTCAGGGTGGAGGTTGGTCACGAAGACGGGCCGAAGGCAGAAGGCGACGAGGACCACAGCTTGAGCGGTCAGTAGGCCGAGCGCTGTAGGAAATCAAGCCGTCAGAGCATGAGGACGGAGGAAGTCTGACTAAGGGTGAATTTGTGGTACTAATAATTGGGAATACTCACGCCTCTTGTGAAACTTCACTGTCCTTGTCCAGCGCTTAGTGTCGTTGGGTGGTGCTCATTTCATGGTCGAAGGAAAAATAATTTATATGAATACGTTTCAAAACATTTAAGATAGTGAATATATATATATATATATGATGCTTCGGTATTTTGAAATATATCGTGTTATAAATATTATTAGTTATTTAAAATTTTCTATGAAAAGGTTTAACTTGTGATATTCAAATTATTGCTTCAGTGTTTGCGTCTGAACTTTCTTGTTAAGTGTCGTCACAGTGACACATACAACGTGTGGAGTCTCCAGGGGGTGCCTTTGAAAATTGACCTATATAACTCAGGTTGTGAAGAAACGCGCTGTTGCGTGTACTAATTACGTAGGTCGTGCGAGATGTCGCATCATAAGCCCCTGATCTAGCTTAATTTTACACGATTGCCTGTGTATATGTGTATACATATAGCATTCAAATTATGCTGCAGGCAGTAAACTAAACCTAACAAACCATGCTCGCCAAGGTTGGTTCCTGAGGGTAACTGGGGGATAAGCGGCTAACACTGCAAACGAATCGACTAACGACCAATCAGAAACGAAATAGAAACAAGAGGGGGGGGGGGGGCCCGGGGATCACTGCATTTATTTACATTAATTCGCTGTGTCAGGTGGACGAGTTTATGTTGTGTATCTTAACAGCAAGTACGTTAATAAACGCCTGCTTACTGTTCAAAATAATACTGTCTTGTTGTTCATTGCTGTCACGTGAATTAGAGTTGCTACGATGACGAAAATCGTTCTAGTGACGATTTTGGGTTAAAAATGCTGCTACTTCATGACATGTAGAGGCAATGAGTTACTTTACAATAGCTTGATCCGGCCAGGTTAATTGTCGAAGGTATCAGTACCTTCCTAAACGACCGAACAGAGCGAACCAAACGCACCACTGTTGGTGACAGTTTGGCTCACTCCCTACTAATAGACGTGTAGATGCAGCTTGCATGACATCAACCATCGTCAGCGATGAATCTGTTTCCGGCAAAACTGTTACCTCACGCACGCTTAAACCCCCACCTCAGGGAACCACCTCCCCCAGATGGTTTGCAATTTGACATTGTTTTCGCCTGGTTCCATCTATTAACCAATCCTGGTCAAATCCATCAGCCAGGTCTGGTTGCGGTGAAGATATGATGTATCGAACATGCTGATGAGCTTGTTGAGTTTGCTGAGCTGTTATTGTAGTTTATGAAGATACTGAATGGCTGACGCAACAACATTGCGCACGCGCGACGTCAAGTTTGGAGCCAAACTGTCTCTAACAGTGGTTCGTTCTGTTCGCTCTGTTCAGTACTTTAGGAAAGTACTGTATGTTGGGGTGTGTCTGCAAGGCCAGCAGATATAGGAGCTGCGTTCCTTTCTCCACTCCAGGTTCATCAGTTTATGCTCTTCCGGTATTAGTTAGTGGCAGAGTCATCCAGAACCGTACAGCATGAGAACCACAGGGGATTGGTATCTGAAGAAAATGTATGTGGAAAAATTCGTAGTTTACTCAGCTACCTCTTAAACTTTAAACGTACAGAGAATAACGATCAATTATGAGATCAGGCACCTACGGTGGGTTTCTCCCGCGTACACTTTGTTCAGATACCAATTTCCTTTGGTTCTCATGCCGTACGGTACTGAATGACTCCTGGCGTGTTTTCACAAATGCTGTAAGAGCACAAAGCTGACGGACCTAGAGTGGGGCCAGGAACGCAGCTCTTATCTCAGCTGGCCTTGTGTGTCTGCTAGGATGCTCTCCACGTCATAGAGTTAATAAATTATATAGGACGTGCAAATAACTTTTTTTACACGAACCCTCTAGAACCCAGACGTCGTTCGGATTTCCGGCGTCCTTCGGATCATGTAACCTCGCTCCCAGAAGTTCTCTGCCCTCACACCAAGCCGGCAATTCAAACATGGCGGAAAACGGCGCCGATTCAAATGAGTAGCAACCAGTATTCAGAGCTAATTCAACCATTTTTGAACAATTAATCGACTTTGTCGTAATATTTCGAGAGTGAAATACCCAAATTATTTAAACTACCCTCGAAATCATTTAGTCCCATATCTTGAGGGGGGGGGGGATCCCCAGTTTTCTTACCTACCCCTTCAACCCTGGCGTGTCCCTGAACCAAACGTACCAATCCAACATCCCAATTTCTCCCCCTCCCCCCCCAAAAAAATTATAGCCTACTGTACCACTGTTATTCTAGTCTTACTTTTTAGAGGGAATTTCACAGTGCAACTTCTTGGTATGACCAGAATAACAGTGGTACAGTAGGCAATAATATTTTTTGGGGGGGGAGGGGAGAAATTGGGATGTTGGATAGGTATGTTTGGTTCAGGTACACGCCAAGGTTGAAGGGGGAGGCACCTCTCTTGCAACACTGTGGCACCTCTCCCCCCCCCCCC
>JAHWFP010063865.1:0-12434 GCA_023313725.1 Lithobius niger
CTTGCAAGTGGGTTATATCTGCTTTCGAACGGGCAGTATCTACAACAATGAAAAAGTCGTTGTTGTACCATTGTTCTAACTGGACAGATGCTTGTCAAAAGTGGTTTAATAAACGATAAATGTCTCCGAGAAATAGTGCTGGACCATTTTCTCGGCGAAACCACCGTCAGCCATTTTTCGTGAAGTAAATGGGTTGTTTGGATGAGTAGAATAAAAAAAAAGTTGCCTCCATTTTTGTACAGTACCTTAAAATATCGATGCAAACATCAAATTCTAAAAATGGTTACATATTTGAAAATTTGTTCCAACTGTTGCCTTGACCCACGGAAATATTTAACAAACCGTTACAGTTTAATTAAAACTGTGCTTGTTGAAGGTCGAGCTTTACCCGACCCTGCCTTTTCGCTCGCTCGAGACGGTGAAACAAACAAACGCTCGTGACGTACAGACAAAGGTTATTATATAATTAGATTTATTTTATCACTTGATGCTCATGGCTGTGTTTGGAATTTAATAGAAAACGAAGGCACCATTCCTTGTGGATTTCGAAGCAGTTTTATGTAATAATGGAAATTAAAAATATCATTTTACTACGAGGCGGCTGGAGAGTTTGATGTGTCTTTGCAATCAGCAACAAGGGATCCGCGCTGTTTACAGCAGTTCACATTCCACAAGATGGTGGGAATTTAAATTGTAAGCAAAATTGTAAACAAAAAAGAGGCTACCTCTTATTTACAATTTCCGTCGTGTTCATCGACCCAGTTAACGTATGCAATCTCCTTTAAGAGGAAGAGAAGTGAACAGCTGTTTTACAAGAAAACGAAACTGTTGGTTAACTGATTTTGTATAGCGATGTTGATAATAAACGCGATGTTGGTCGTAAAAGGGGCTTTGAAGTAAGTTGTTTTTGTGAGGAAATTAAGCACATAAAATGTGAATTCTTCCCACATAAGTCTGGAGCAATGCATTATACATTTGTTAATGGCATCGTTTGCAGACGTTAGTGCCCAAAATACATACGGATAAAAAGGTTGGAGTTCAGCTCCTTTCAATATCTTCTGGGTATTATCAATATACATTTCCTGCTGTCTCCAAAATGATTTTTCAGCTGTAATTTTCAGCAACACCTGGGCTTAAAATATGGCAACCACCCAAGCCGTTGTGGTCTTTTCCTCACTGCTACAGAATAAAAATTATAATGACAACTTTGTATTACGCTACAAAGTAATAAAAATTATAAATTAAAGCATTAAAATGCCTAGCTTGCAGGGTTTATTTTTGATAAACCATGTAAGGCGGAAGATATTGTAACAATTTAATTTGCAATTTAAGACGTTCTTGAGTACAAACACCAACCTTCCTGAAATGTACATTTAAAAGAAATAGCACCATTGAAGCTATTGTGTGCGCGGTGTATCTTGAGTCCTGCAAGTATTTTGTGAGTGGCTACGTCTTCCTGGAGGGGGTGGCTTTAATCGATGGCCGCCATTGTTTTTGTAACCATCTTGGATATCAACAAGGCACTCTGCTACTGAAAACGTAAAATCGATTGTCTGTGTTCGTTCTGCGGAGAACTCAAGATAGGCCGCGGACACTATAGTAATCTAGTTTAGCCCCTTGTAAACTTCTTACAACATATAAACCTTCTAATACAGCTTATTAAACGCGCCTTCATTGTATACCTGTCCTAAGATACATGGAATATAACTTTGCAGTACTCGCGCACTCACACACAGATAACGAAGTGTAGAAAGATACATTCACATAATTTCAGGCCTATAATCACGTCAGAATCAAAACAATAAGCAAAATTATGGTTCGATTACGTCACAAAAAGCCAAGTGTGTTGAGTTTTGTATTTTGATTGTGCTGTGTGTCAAATTCTTTGTTTATAGTAACTAGAAAATGAAGTAAACAAGGAACATGATGGCACTAACATTATACAAACCGCCATTGCAATGCTTGCTTTGTTTGTTGCTAATATTGTTCTTCTAATTTCTCTTAAATGAAAAATAAATCAGCCGTTGCGTTAATTGATACCTAGGCCAATTAAATACAAACCAAACCCAGAATTCGTATGAATTCAGGCGATGTTGTGTACAAAAACATTAAAAGTCTACATTGGAATCATGGTAACAACTCACTTCTCTGCAGATGCGTTACGTCCATCGCACACGAGCCCATTTTCCTCTGTGTGTGGTAATCACGGCCCCCTTTATCAAAATATTACCATAAACTAAAAAATTATATCCTGCTTGTAGTCACGTATTGGTGCCAACTATTCCAAAGGCACCCTCGCACCTATGTAGCTGCCATTCGGCACCCTGTACATGTGAAAGTAATCGGCGAGTTTGTCTTGGATTCATGGCACCAACCTTTCGGTTTATAGTGCCAATGACACCACTATAGCTTGTTCCACATTATGTTTGCAGGAAACTGACAGAATAACACCATGTTCCTTTTCAGTAAAAGTGTAAAAACTAGTCAATATCACACTCGTAGAATCTAACAGCAACTGTGTAGAGTCTACAAGTGTGACAGCGACATGTTTTTGCACTCATAGTGCAAGAAAACGTGGCGTCATGCAGTCAGTTTCCTGCAAACATAATGTGGAACAGAGTATAACAAACAGAAAATAGCTCAGGGGCAGAGCTTCTCCTCAGGACCCAACTACACCGAAATACATTTAAAGGACTACCTATCATCAACTTTTACAGGATTGCCAAATTATTCTCAATGCTGCGTAACAACCAACGAATGTTGTCGTGACTGGAGATTTTCAACAAACCCCAAATCTAGTTATTGGATATAGAATACGCTTACGAAAATTTGTTGCATAAGATTATCTGTTCATTATTGTTATTCACTTTTTTTTTCATGATGTTGTGTCTCAAATCAGTGTGTATGTGTCGTTTTGTTTAATTGCACGGATTAACGTTTGGTGTTAAGTGATTTACGGGCGATTTCTTTAGGGTTCGTCTGTCAAACAGCACTTATAGGGGACTAACTATATTGGAATGACTCACACGTGACCTTAACCTATACTACAGTATATTTAGTACATTGTGCATTTTTTTTATGACGATTGATGTGGGGGTTACAAAATTTCGAAATCTTAATTTTTATTCCTATGAAAATGGTTTTCAAGTCTTGAATGAGATCCTCCCGCAATTCTGCAAGAGAAGAAAGCCTAGCGACAAGTATCCGCTAAACTTGCGATTGCGTCTTATTCGACAGATTTCGTGCTGAATTTGTATTTATTAAACAGGACGGAAAGCCACTGGCTCAAGATGGGTTAAATAAATACAGATGCAAACCTATTTACGGTGGATTTATATCTCAGATTGCCAGAGTGGAAACTCGAACCCACGACCGAGAATCAAAAGCCGAGGACCTACCGCTGAGCCATACTGACACGGCCTAAAAGCGGTCTTCCTCCACGTTGATCACCGTGTGGCCAGCTGTCTTTCAGCCTATCAGTCTCCATGATAACTTTTTTGAAACTTTGAACCCATTGTCAGATTAGTTCAAAATGTCCACTTGAGTTCCATTCCCTATTCATGTTTAAATCCATATATTAAAAAAATTGGGCAAGGGGTTTTACAAATTTTGGCTCTCAAATATCAGTTAATCAATCAATTAATTACTCATTCATGGAAATTAATTATTCAGAAAATTATGTATAGCTGAAGGGCTTGACAAATAAATCTGTGTCTAGAAACACGCGTATCATTACTTCGATTAAGGATTGAAACCACGGTTGGACAAATTCAACCACTGCACCAAACCATAAGAGACTTCGTGACTTTTTTCATGCATTTCAAAATTAACTGTTATTTTTGTCAGTAAACTGCGGCTAAACACTAAGCAGTTGTATTCTCATGGAAAACCTGTGAACAGCTAGATGACTCAGCTAGTCGAAAAAAATGAAACGCATGAAGCGATCGTCCGTACAGTTGAAAAAAAAAAAACCTTTTGAGCTTGCCGTTTAAGTGAAGACGATTGCACACTTATCATATTGTTCTTTGGATCCACTGTATATGACACTTTGCCTGTTCACGAATCAGCCTGATTCCAGAAGGCACGAATTACTTAACTCAGCACTGTTCTTTGAATTTCAGTACGAGATAAGTTTTTCTTTGCTGACTCTAACTTAGAATAGAAAAAAAAAAGGTTTTCTGCATTTGACATGGTATGCATTATGCTGAATGGCTGTTTACATCATTAGGGTAAATTTGAACTCTGGCTTAGCCCACCAACGAATTGAAAGGCATTAGGTTTTTGCGTTTTTCTGGCATCAGTTTGCCGTAATGTCGAACTAAAAGCCCTTTTTTGGAAGCATTGTCCGATGCCGTTGGATGCTATTGCTGCTGCTTCGGGCTGTTCCAAATATCCCTTTGCTGGGCTGCTTGGTTCGTCTGCCCGCCGAAGGCATACAAGGGCTCCTTTTCCATTCACAAGTACGCTACACGTAAGTTCACTTAACTGGAAATCAATGGGGCCAATTTCTGAGGCTTAGCGCGCTCTCTGCTCCGTGCTTCCACCACTTTTCCAACACGACTCAGACTTAGAGAAAGGGAGAAAAATAAAAGAAAAAAACCAAGCGGGAAGAGAGAGAAAAAAAACAACAGGAAAAGGAAAACGTATTTCATCGGTTCTAGCTTCTGTTTGCATTCGAGTACGTATCGTAAAATTACGATTACACGCGTGCACTGGAGCATTACAGCGGCGACCAAAAACGGTGAAGGCAGGCAGCCTGGCATCGGCGAAGCATGTGTAAGGGAGAAGACGGAAAGCAAGGGAACACTGGTTGTGTTCTTGTACAGTTGGAGCGGACTTTTCTCATGAATATGCAGAACGGTCATTGGTGGACGACACGGTTTGTACCAACAACGAAACCTTGTGGGCCTCTCCGTCTCTCTATTCCTTCACCAGATATTGAGGCAAGTCGCCAAAGCCGTAGCCGACGGCGTTGCCAACAACAGCAAAACCGGCGTTTGGCCCGGCCATTACCATTACAAATGTATTCATAAGAACCGTACACAAGCGTCTCTTTTCTCGCGCCGGGCGCATAAGAGCTCGCGGGAGAACCATAGCCCTTCGACACGGATGAAATGCAAAATAGGTTTGCCGACGCGATGACGAACAGCTTTCAAAGGACGCTTTGGCTTGCGGCGCTTCCAAGTTTCCAAATATTGACGCGAGTGTCACTGCTGTTGCCTCTCTTGCTGCTGCAGGAAACGACCTGGCAGACATATTGCATTCCTTACGGGCTGGGGGAAGTTATTACAGAAAACAAGTGGAAGTGTTTGCTTCAATAAAGATGAGAACACGGCTCGCAAACAACTGCGAAGATGAATGGACCGACATGTTACTTAACGCAGTATTTACTTTGCGACAGAGCATACACTTAAAATGTACATTTTGAGATTGACTTTTTGTTTGACCTTTAATTATAAAACAGTCAAACAAACAAAGGGAGGTAGAGGGATTACTCAGTCGCTACAGGAGTATTGTTGTACGAGAAACACACGAAATTCTTTCTTGGCTGTTTTTAGTGTAAGAGCTCGTTGATTAGTTTCCTTCGCTGGCTTGTTTCCTCACCATTCAACATCCAAATATGAATTTGTAACCTGAAAATCCAATAAAACATTTGAACAGGACGGAAAGCAAAATGGCTCGAAAAATGATAAATACAGATACAAACCTATTTACGTCGCCTTTTGGACTTTAATGTCAAACTGCTTGAGTGGGAATTGAACCCACGACCTTTGAGACCTTTGATTGTATGTATATACGTGTGTGTGTTAAATGCTGCCTGTGGACGTTTCCGTTTGGCCGTGTCACTATGGCTGAGCGGTAACACTTCCGCTTTTGGTCTCAAAGGTCGTGGGTTCAATTCTCGCTCAGGCAGTCTGATGTTTAAGTCCAAAAAGCAGTGTTTGCATCTGTATTTATTTCTAACTTGCGAACACATTTTCAGATTCATTTAAAATTTTTCCATGTGCATTCTACGTCGTTTGTGTGTACATTTTGGTTCGAAAATAGTAAAATTGGTTGACATATTCTGAAGTTTATGACTCACAAATATGCAAAATTAAACAGACATAAAAATATTCAGCGAAATTAATTATGGAAGGGCGCTGCTGCAGTCGAACGTCAGGATCGTCATGACATCGATTGGAATGTTAACTAAATACCGCATCTTCCCTATCTCTTCTTAGCATACATCGAAAGCGGGAGGGGGGCTTAATGACAGGTCGACAGCTGAGTTACTAGGCGCCAATCTCAGTCACAACGCAGTGGTCCGGGGAGGTGCCATTCCGTCACAAATTACAGAGATGCTAACCAAACCCCAAATCTAGATATTATCATACATCTGTACCACCTGCAAAAAATTAAAAAAATTAAAACCCGGACTGGAGGCTAGGGGCCTACGTGGGGCCCTGACGATAGTTATGGCTGCTAACACCTCTTGGTTAACCTTGCCGCCTTGTTGCATCGCACGCAAAGCATTTTGCAGAGGGATTAGCAGCTGCAACTATCGCCTGGGGCAAGCGTACGCTTGGAAAAGGTAAGATGCAATAACTAGTGAAATTTTTGCTGTATGGTCATTACCAGACTATAAAACCAGGGGGTAGTAACTCTTACAGTAGCAATGACTGCAACGAAACGTAACAGAAGGGTTTATAGCGCAAATGGCTCCCACCACTTGAGAAGAACTGCATACAACATGCCACTGGAAATCATATAGCTTTAACCGGCCCCCGCACTGGAGTTCAAAGATGCCGGCAAATAAACATTGTGCTGTCGCAAACTGCCTAAACAGTTCGTGGTGTTTTTACAAACCGCATATGCCAAACGTTAGCTAACACAATGGACCTTCACGAAATTCGCTCTCCCTCACTCTCCTTATTGTTGTCTACCGGCAATTTTTAAGCTACGTGATCGCAACGTACGGTGGTGTATTGGGACACACACACGACGTTTTTTCTACACACACAAAACTTTTATGAAACCGAAACAAGATGGCCACTGGCGCGGGTGCAGTTTACCATATACCGTCCTAGGTTGTAGTAACTTATCTGTTGTTGGAACGCCGAAGATCCGGTTTTGTGTGTGTGTGTAGAAAACAAATTGGTGTTTGTCCTGACAAGCCACCGTAGTAACAACACGCGTTCCACCCGTTTGTCCCCCAGGCATCCCGCTTGTTCGCCTAGTTGATGATGACGTCACTAAATAACGCAAGTGATTGTTGCTTTCCGTAGGAATCTGCTCCTCCCGGAACAAAGTAAGTATATTGCTCTAAGATCAAACTCTGTCTGTTCAAGCAATTTCCGTTCAACCGCTCATCAGATCAGGATCAAACTATAGGTAAGCACTTGTGGGCTGCAGGGTTTGGGTGCTGCTGAAATATCACCCTTTCCCGTTATACATAAATATCCCCGGTTATGCATCTCGACTTCCGCGCGTTTCTTTTCCTTTGGCAGCAGTGCAGCAGCTGTAGAAGTTTGCTAAATGCCTACGTCACGCAAACGTCACTATAGCGAGCGCTAGATGACCAAAATAAACAGCACCCTGGCGGATTAGTACTCACAACGCTATCAAGCGGACCGCCACCCCCCCCCAAAAAAAAATGGCCACTGCCATCTCCGTGTGATGGCCGTCATCGTTCAACTCGCTGAAAAGCGTCATCGGAAAAGTTTTATTGATGATCGATATGTATCAATAGAATTTTATGGTTGGGCATTGATTACTTTACCTACCTGAATCCAGCATAACTACAAAAACACGGTCGTATTTGCTACAGATGATCTAATTTTTTTTTATGGGAAGCAGCCATCTTGTTTCCGCAGCAGAGCTCGTACCTTTATTGTTGCTGCATGGCTGCATTTAGCAATGCACGAAACGAAGAAAAGAGACGCGTCCGCTAGATGCAGCACCTCAAATTTCAGCTACATTGTAGGGAAAAGAACCAGCCATTTAGCCTACTGCTTTAGCACTGCGAGGGAAAGAAACGCACGGCTTCCATTGTTCCCGGTAATCCACAAACTCGGAACACGGAAGTCGTAATACATTGCCAAACTGATTAGTGATCAGTGCCATCTAATGCGAAGGCTATTGCGCTTGATTTATATGGAGTTTAGTTTCGATTGAGACGTAACTTTCGATTACGAAACTCAGACGAACTATACGCAAAGAAATTTTGCTTTAATTTCTGCAGTACATCAAGCATAGATTTAGAATACGTTTTGCAGATGCTAAAGTACAAAATCTGGGGGTAGTAACTCTTACACTAGCGACTATTGACTAGCGTGAATAGCGCTCACCGCTTTACGCAAGGACCGCAGAGGCACGGACAACATGGCGCTGGTGATCGTAGCTTAACGCCGGCAAATAAACAACGTTCAAAGATGCCGGCAAAACAACACTGCGCTGTCGCAAACTGCAAAAACAGTTCGTGGTATTTTTACAAACCGCTAACGGCAAGTGTTCGCTAGCACACAAATTTACCTTCACGAAATTCGCTATCCGTAGTGTTGTTTGCCGGCCATTTTTAAGCTACGTGATCGCACCGTACGTTGGCTCATTGGGACACAACAACTTTTTTCTACACACAAAAGAACTTTTATGAAACCGGGACAAGATTTACCTTATATCGTCCAAGGTTGTATAGTGTGTCTTATCTGTTTAGTGTAGTTTAGTGTGTGTAGAAAAAAAGTTGTTTTGTTATCTTTTTTTTCGGGGAGGGGGAAGTTAGACGTAGCTATTTCTGTTAATACAAGTGGGGTTGGAGGGGGGGGGGGTAATTTATTTTACTCAGAGGTCCCTGGCACAACGTTACTAATCCTTTGGTTGTGGTAAATTATTATAAATACAGAACACACTTGCTCTGCCTTTGAGTGGTACACTAGTCAAAGGATACCATCATTTTGAAAACATAAAGGGCGACATGTATTTTGGGTAAACTGGCTGCAGCGCCCGAAGTATACAATGGAGTATTAGCTCTGTTATTAAAAAAAAACATGATCGTGGTGACAATCATAGAAAACCTCAGGACAGGTTTGCAGATATCCAAGGCGTTCACAAATAACGATAAATAAACGGCGTCCTAGTCCTAAGCGTGGTATCTGTCTATATTTGGGGTTTGTTTAACATCTCAAACATCCTACGCGCAATAGCCTCACTTGAAATTCAATGACAGGCACCCAGGAATACGACAAACAGGAGTGGGTTCAGAAGTGACACTGCTAACACCGATGGCTGATTAAACTGAAGGTCCGGAACTGCTGCAAATAACTGG
The DNA here is from genome assembly GCA_023313725.1 of Lithobius niger. Lineage (NCBI taxonomy): Eukaryota > Metazoa > Arthropoda > Chilopoda > Lithobiomorpha > Lithobiidae > Lithobius > Lithobius niger. The sequence goes on from JAHWFP010063865.1 coordinate 9,305, forward strand.
CGTAAAATTGAGTAATTTATAACTAAATCACCCGAACTCGTTCCAAACAGCAAACCTGGCTTAATCTGGGTCCTCGTATATGATATATGATTCCAAAACTCCCAATAGAGTATGCACCATCAATAATTTTGGCGAAAACCACGCTGATATACCGTGAATTTATCAAAAATGCCTCAAGCGTCGACAAACGCAATTTAGCTCGATGTCAATATTGATAATGTACATTTACCGATTATGACGCAACTTCATTTACCTTGAGATTGAACATATCGACATCGCACAAAAGACGCTCCGGTTGTTGTCAACGGCCATATCCTGCATAGGGAACATAGGGCCAGGTTAAATTGGGCTATTACGGCGTACAAGAAATGTCAGTCGGATCAGCGACGTGGCTTAAACAGAATGAAGTGACGTCACAGCAGCTGACGTGCGACGCAGCATGACTTTACTCACGCCAGACCTCGGACCAGGAATATGCCGATAGGGGGAAAGATAAAAGTATTTAAAGGAAAATAAAAATTAGCATAGTGAAACTGAACATGAAAAATATTAAACATAATGAAAATAATAATTAACAAAAAGTTAAACGCAAATAATTAGGTTTGAGGTAACCAAAAATAATTCATGAGTATTAAACTCAACAGTATCCTGCTTCAAGAAAATATTATTCAGCAGCATGCCAAAATTCTAGTTAAAAGGCCAAGGTCGATTGAGATATTTACCCTTATTGAAATAAGCTTCACCGAGCGTGAAACAACCGTCGATCTCTCAGGCAAAAGCGATCAGCTAGGGAGTGCTTCAGCCGCGAAGTGCGATAGTGTGTCACAACGAGCCACCGCAGTAACAACACGCGTTTCTTCCCGTTTACGCTGCTAAATCGTGCCCTCGTGATACGACTATTTGCGTAGTGTTGCTTTCGAAGTGAGTATATTGCCATCAGGAAATTCTTCTTCACGGAAAGGACTGTTTGCCCGTGGAACTCCCTTCCGGAGCTTACTGTTTCGACTTCTTCTGTTAACAGCTTCAAGGCTCGACTTGAGTATCGGAAGCACTGACGAAAACCACACTGATATACCATGAATTTATCAAATATACCTCAGGCGTGAACAAACGCAAATTAGCTCGTTGTCAATATTGAAAATGTACATTCGCCGATTATGACGCAAGTTCATTTACCTTGAGATTGAACATGTCGGCATCGCACAGAAGAAGCTCCAGTTGTTGTCAACGGCCATATCTTGCAGGGAACATAGGGCCAGATTTGCTTTGGGGTTGGGTGATTTATAAGCCTCGGCTTTGCACCGTCATCAATCTAATCTAATCTAACCTAGTCTAATCTAATCTAATATAACCTAAAAAATTTTACATAACTTTTCGCACGTAATGGAATTAGCTGTATCGGCAGTTCAGCAGCAGAGCCGTCATCTTAGTGCGTTTTCACTTCGGGTTCGACCAAATGATGTCAAAATGTCATATTTGTCATTATTTGACGGAAGCTAATTAGCGAATTCCTTATAATCAATGTGAAATAACTAAAAGACTTCACATGTGACACGACACTTTTGCTACACTTCATGAGTGTCCAGGGTGTTTCTACATCTAAGCCAAAAAAATAAAGATGAATGTATACACACAAAAAATAAACAAAGTTAAAATAAAATAAAAACACACTAGTGTTTTTTTTCTAGGTTTGTATGTTGCAGTCTCACATCCTGGGTCTGTGCATCACTTACAAAAAATAAAACCTCGTTCGTAGGTGCAGTCTGTCACAGAATTTCTCAATAATGGTTGAAAACTGAAACCGAAACGCTCCCTACAGAAATTAAGAAGAGTGCACTTCCGTTCTGAACAGAATTTATGGAGTACTTGCTGCTCCTAACTAATAAATCGATGAGTCGTGTTCAAAAATTAAGAAAAGTGCTCTTTCCGTTCTGAGCAGAAGTTAAGGAGTAATTGCTGCTCCCAACATAATAAATCGATGAATCAGGATGAATCCTGTTCGGTCATGGAAGGATGTCAGGATCTGTGGTCAATATTTTGTGAAATGCTTCTTAAAGGAACTCCTAGCTTTAACCAAACATCATTCAAAGAACGCTGACTTGTGTTGCCAATATTTTGGAGATATTGGGTGTCGGGTAACTTGTGCCATTAACGAAGTAATAAAACTGAGAAATTATGTAAAGCCTGCCATTTCCATGTTAATAATTTATTGCAGCCAACGTGAACTGGTCGTTATACATACATATATAAAAAAAAAGCAAGTTTCCATTTTTTGTGCTTTCCTTCCCACATTTCCTTGCCTTGCTTATGAAAATATTAGAAGCCGACGTCGTGTTCAATTTTTATTTCCATCACTCGAGGAAAGCAAAAACGGTACAGACAATATTCCTCTTACGCATCTTGATAATCGCGTTTGCCACTAAAAGCTTCGGACGCCCATTAGACGCACCTTCAGCTGACTCCCAAGACGAAAGGGGAAGTAATGAAGAAATGCAGCGTCGTTGTTCGACAGCGGGCTAGAGATTGTCAGCTAAAAAACAACAAGGGGAACAAAAATGTAGCGTACAGAACAGTGTTTCCGCTCTTCTTTATCATCACTTTCCCGTGTAAACAAAAAAATTTCGCTGTTTTTCTCCTTTTTTTAACATGATGTCCCCTTTTTTAATTCCTTAAAATGGTCTCCTTGAATTTTACCTTAACTGTGAACCAAATAATAAATTTTCAAAAATTACTTGCACGTTTGTTCACAAAATATTCAGTTGAGTTAATTAAATTAAATTAAATGTTCTTCGTGGGGGGGAGGGGGGAATTTTATGCTACCTTTACGCCCCTGCCAGAAAATGTATGACTATTTTATTTGCACGATTATTTGTCTTACGTTATATTGGTGTCACTTCATTAAAAAAAAGTTTTGAAGAAAATAGCTGATAAATGGATGTTCGATTACATCATTCCAAACTTATCCCCCTCCCCCAACAAGACGGCAACGCGGGAAAATTAAATAGTATACTTTTTAAGACGTATTAAAAAGTACATAGATGAAAGTTATGCACAAAAAAAAATATGTGTGAGCATGTATTGCTTCCTCCCAAACAGGAACCAGTCCTCTAGGTTTGATATAATCCTCCCA
>JAHWFP010063865.1:12444-26716 GCA_023313725.1 Lithobius niger
GGTGCCCCTTAACAGATGGGCAAAAAAGATCATAACGCGTTGCTTTTAAATCATGATATGTGCTTCTTCTGCATTGTTGCTCCTAACTGAAGATTCAGGTGATGGGGGAGATAGTTTTGCTTAACTTCTTCTACTTTTCAGTCCTCCACTTGATACCGGAATTATAAAAAGTTTGGTAAAAAGCGGTTAGGAAGCAGTTCAATCAACTGTTTTCTCTAGAGGCCACAAACACGCACTGTCATCACAGCAAACGATCTGCAATTGTACACAACCCACAAAATTCTAATAATGAATGAATACTGAACAATAACGAAGGCTGAATAAACCTTTATTATGAACATGTAGAAAAATAATTATAGACAAGAAATTTCTGTATGCTCCTGCTATTATTTATCTGAACCACGTATTGAGACTCTCGAATGTGTTTTGCACGCCATTGTGGAGGAACAGCATATGGGTATTCAGCTTCCATATTTACATTGGAGTAAGTGGCCTCCAACTGGAAAACCAACCATTGATGTTCATCCAGCTCCATACTTCTGCTAACACTCTGCCAGCATGATTGAAGTTCTGCATTTCAATTTTATCATCAGTTGTTTCCCCTTTCTCGTTTAAAAGTGCCTATTCGCCAAATGACAGGAAGCAGCATCTAGCGCCGTCTACCATTATTTAATTCTACGTAGCGCGCAAAGAAATTTACTTTCAAACAACAAACAAGCCGCGTGTGTCCTTAATTATTGAGTGTAAAGTTCGTGCGTAACGTGCACCAGAAAGGGACGGTCAAGGTTAGCGATACTACTGTCACTAGATGGCGCCCATCTAGCGGTTCAAAATCTGCGTTTCAAAACGGTCGTTCTATATTTTTTTTTAAAGCGCTCGTTGTTTCGTTAGGCTTAACTTTACCGCTTGCTTCTTGGTGCACGTACACGCACCAACTTTACACTCAATTATTAAGAAAGCACGTGGCTTGTTTGTTTCATAAAAATAAATTATTTATGTGCTCCTTCGCTTGTTGAAAGTAAGGGCTAGACAGAATTAGATAGCGGTAAATGGCTACAGATGCCGCAGCTTGTCATTTGGCTGCAATCCTCCTTTAAGTGGCTGCCAAAGTCACCATGTGGTAGGACTCGGGGAGGGAGGGGGGGGGGGGGGAGATTGAGGCTTAATGGAGCGTCGCAGCCAGAACTAGGCCGGAGGAGCCATGCTCCTTTATACACTCTTGTTAGCATTTTGTCCAGGAGCATTCATTGCAACAAAAATTCCGTCTAAATTTGTTTTCTTGAAAGTGCTTGATGGAAAAATCAGCGACTTGAAAATTTTTTTTTTTTAAAGCACCTCTAATTGAACTACAATGAAAGGTGGCCAAGTATCAGCATGCACCATTTAAATGATCAAATTTAAGTAAACTTATTTTCTTATAACGAGGATTCTCGTATGGTCGGTCATCACCAGTAATGATTAGTACTGGCTTGGCAAAACCATTTTCTAGTTTTGTGTAGTCTTCGAAATATGTAGCAGTAGCACCAGTAGCCCACCGTTTCGCTGATCATGTAACTTGTTTAGCTTCGATTCTTGTAATACGATTTTGCCCATCAGTTCAGTCTGGGCAGGCTTAGGCTTTTCATTTAGAGCTCGGTCTAATGGTTTCTTAATTGTGTTATAAAGAGTAGAGCTCGAAGTATTTTTGGTTTGGCTAGAGGCTAACTGTAACGACAAGAATGATGGAACCTAATGTAACTCATGTACTGGATGTAACCTGAAAATTTAAAATAAACTTCCAAAACTCATTGAGATTTACATGTTCCTTCAATATGTGAAGCAAGCAGTCTGCATTAAAGACTGACCTTGTGAGGATACACAATACACTAGTCTGAGAAAGCGCAGTGGGCAGAGCGCCCGGCTAGTAAACGGGATGTCCTGGGTTCGAGTCCCAGTCGGGGCAGTAGTTTTTTCTGTCTTTCTCAGACTACTGTATTGTGTATCCTCACAAGGTCAGTCTTTAATGCAGACTGCTTGCTTCATTTACCCTTTACCTTGTGATTTCTTTCTTTATTTCCTTCAATATGGTTATCCCAGTTTTCACAAGCTACCGGAAAGGGGGAGGGGGGGGGGAGGGAAGAGAAATCTAACACACTTTTAAAATAATTGTAAGAAAATTGGTGTTGAAAACGTGCAGCGCAACAAAATTTAAGAGATAAGCCTTACATTACAAACGTATGGAAATGTGGCACAAGCTATATGCGTTCAGGATGTTTGAAAATTGGGAGAGGTATACCCTTTCAACAATATTTTGAAACAAACATACAATGTACTAAAACAAATAAGTTAGTGTTTATCGTACTCAAAGCTTAGGCATTAAATAATTTAAATTTGCAAAAACATAAGTCAAGGACGTAGCTAACAATTTCAAGAAATTCAAGCTTCGCGATATTTTATTCACACAATTTCAAACACTTTCAGAGTGAACTGTGTTGTGATCTGAGGATGGTCCTTTTGTTGGTTTGGGGGTTGTAGGCGTCAGGATAAATGCGTGGGAGGGTTTTGAAATTTGCCACGGGCGAATTTAAATTTCGTTTCTTTTCCATGTTGCAACCAAAGATTTTAAGCAACAATGGCTTGAACAATCAACACTGGTCCTTAGATTTACTGTAAAAGCCTGGACGAACTAAAAACTGAACTGTAACGAAGGACAAAATAAAGAAACATTAACATTGCCGTGGATTGCGTAAGAATAAAGGGATGCGCGTTAGATGATGGTTACGCAACAATACGAGCATACACGAGCTAATGAGTTTTTTGTTAATAACCCAAAAATAAAATGCTTCGCATTCTGCTGTTTTAGTAACAACGACCTTCGGGGGTTTCTGCATGACTAAATGTGAACGAAACTTGAAAAATTAAGGGGAAAGTGAAGGGCTAAACAAAACAACTGAAGGGGATGCGTTGATTGAGTAAGCGAAGCGAACGAAATCAGCGATTGTTAGTCAATGTGTGCAAAAATGGGATTGAAGCATCTTAAACAGACGGTGTAACCTTATGTACGTTCACAGTCCTATGAAAGTTGTGATATCTACCCAAAACCAAAACTAGTAGAAAAACCCGTCAAGTTTCCAAAAACGATCGGCTTTTGAAGGTAGTGATATCATTCCACCAGGGAAAGGCCTCCAAGGTTAATCCTATTAGCCAAGTTAATCGCACCGAATAATACTTTGGACGTTAAATGAATACTTGAAGATTGCTACCGCTAGTAGCAATTTTCTAGTTTTCATTTAACTTTCGAACTATTAGTAGGTGCGATTAAATTATCTAATAGGATTAACCTTGGCGGCCTTTCCCTGGTGGAATGATATCACTACCTTCAAAGGCCGATCGTTTTTGGAAACTTGGCGGGTTTTTCTACCAGTTTTTGTTTTGGGTGGATTATATTTACTTCGGTTTGGCAGTGTTGTCCCGTTTTGTCAAGATAAGCTTTTTGGTACGTGTTCTGCAGCTTTTTATGAAGTTCACCCAACTTCGTGGCGAATCTAGTGCTTAACAGGAACTAAAACTAAATATTCACACTGAGGCCCCTCAGTAGAGTTCAATAATTGATAAATGCAAGGGGTGGAAGGGTGAATAAAACCAAGGTCAGGTCAATATTCAGCGGAAATTAAAATTAGCATTTTAAAGTTCGAATGACTGGACTCGATCCAGATTTAAAATATTTTTACAATCTATATTCAGTTGTTAATATTATCGAATATAAAAAAATTAAAACTATAACTTTTTTTTGCGAAAGCTGGATGCTTACGTCATGAACTGGCAACCCCCTTCCCCCTCGTCATCAATCGTCATCTGTTTTGTGAGGGAATTTCTACTCAGTTTTCAACCTAAAATTAAAATAAGCTAAACGAAACTAGCTTCTATTTAATTATTATTTAGTTTAACTTAGTTATAATTTAGTGTACTTTAGATTTAGGCTGAAAAATGAGCAAAAATTGCCAGATGGAACGCATGGCGCCCTCTGAAAACTCGGATGGAACTAATAGGAATGAATGTAACACGTTTCAATAGGGACATTTTAGGGTTACAAATTCTCCTCCCCAACCCCATAAATTCAGGCTACTGCTACTATTATTACTACTACTGCTACTACTATTGACTACTGTTGGCTAATACTGACTTCTACTGAATAAAAACATTGCACCGGATTTTAGAAAAAAAATTGACTCAATGTATTTTTTTAAATTTTTCGTTCGACAAGCTTGAGTGGAAAGCATGGCGAGAGAGAAGGAGGTAGAAAATGAAAAACAGAAAACATGCAGGCGCCAGACAAAGTTCGGAAGCACCCACCATCCCCCAAACCCTATCAGGACAAGGGAAGAGAATTCTTGAACAAGTTCAAAGTATGGGCCAAAACCACACTGGTGGTGGCAGATGGTTTCAAGCTTGGAAAACCCTCTTGGAGAAAAAACTGTGATGTAATGTTAGTCTTGGAAGTGGCGCCGAGAAGTCATGGATCTAGTAACAGTCGCGACAAAACAGAAAAGGTTTTAAAGGTTTCAGATTGTCATCGTGCTTCTCGATTGCGTTCTGCCCGATATTGCGCCTATCGGCGGCTGAATCGCTTGTTTGCTCCTTAGTCCGATTTCGCTAGATAAATTTTGTTCATCGCTGTTGGCCCTGATCTACTTGCTCGCAATCCCACGTCATTTACTAAACGTCATTCTTCATCAGTTATAATGACGTCATTTATGATCATGAATTACTCTCTGAGTTCGCGATACGATGTCACTTACCTACGTCATTCCCCTGTCATCGTTCTTGACGTAATCCCTGCTTAATAAAATTATTAAAAAATATAAATACCTCTTAACTTATAGGGCAGTGACACAACGTTGTATTATTGCGTATAACTCTGTGTTGGAGCATTAATGGGTTAATTGCAAGGGGCACTGCAGAGAGAAACAGAAGGACGGCATAATGAAGCCGACGCTGGTATAAGAGTGATTTCTTAGATCTAAAACGCGCGTTTTTTGTTGTTGGAGAAAACAACGTTATTTTAAGCCTAAGAAATCCGCTCTTCCGTTGTTTTTCCCTCCATTTTTATGTAGTGCACCTTGTAGTTATGCCCTACAAAACCCATACTGGTACCAATATGGCGGCAAATGTCACTACTCTATTAATTTGGTTAATTTTCTTGCCTGTAGAATTAATCGTCGTGTTATTAAATTTAACGTAGTTCCACTCTTTAATTAGGACTGTCTGTCTTGTTCAAATTTATATTTGGTGAAGTCTGTCACCTTATGGTGAGTTAGATTCTCGGTATATATTACCCGACCATTATAACCTTGGTGTGCCTGTGCTTGTCCTGCTTCTTCGCCGTTGCGTTGTCGATGGGTGGTTGGTTGCGGATGATTTTTTATTAACGTGGCTTTTACTAATTTTTAACCACCCTTTCAATCGTCAGTCGACTGAGCGCCACAGAACTTTTACATCTCCACGTTGTCTGAAATGCCGTTTTCGGATAATCACGAGCCACTGGGAAATTCTCAAAAGGTAAAATGAGTTACTATTTTACATTTTGTGCCGAACTGGCGTGTGTTCGTTATAGAGTGGGATTTCGTTGTGTCACGCGTGGTCTTGTCTCGTAGGGGTAAGAATTGGGAAGGTTCGATCCTGACACAAGTAATTTGGCTTTGTATGCGAATAGTCGGGTGATTTAACTATTTCTTTTCCGACATACTTGTAGTAGTGATTTGATTCTGCGAAGCAAGATTGCATTGGGATAGAGTCGAATTTTTCGGCAGGTTGTAGGTTCGACACCTTCCCTTCGTTTGTTTCCTTTTTCCCAAGAAAAAGGCACGATAACAAACCCGTTGCGTGAAGCGATTTATCTCAAATCCAATGCTTAAAAATTAATTCCGTTGCGTGATGTTAACCAACCAGTGTAAAGAAAGCCTTAGTCCGTTAAGTGAGGACACGAGATCGATTCCCAAAGCCTTGGTCCATTAACGTGAGGTCGTTCCGTTGTTTTATATTAGTTTATGGTATTAATATTCAGTGCTAAACTAAATCCCCTCTGTTCCGTAGCGTGATGACTTCTTGGACCACCATATTTCGTCACGTGACGTCCGAACTTTACAATTTTGCACAATAGCTCCGATTTTCTTGCTGACTAAAAGGTTTTGAGGCTTCGGTTAAATCTACTCCTGAGTTTGCCGTTGCCGTTTTGTACCACCCCTAATGATGTAAACTTCCTTCCAGTCTAAATAAAATAAAAACTAAGACACAACCCCCGGTTTACTGAGTACCCTCATTTTGACATGTGCCTTTTAGTTGGTTATAGTGTTTATCTCGCTTGCTAACTTAACTATTATTAGTTAACTAGTATTTTTTTCCCTTCTCTAGACCCCCTAGACTTTTTAAACAACATCTCCCCCGCTGTCTGCTTCACAGATATGGGAAGGTATCGTCCTTCACAGATATGGGAAGGTATCGTCCTCACCCCCTCCCGATAAGAGCGTTATTGTGAATGATTTGGTTGTCAGGATAAGATCCTGCATATCCGGAGCAATCTCTGTTTCACTGTAGGAATCCACGAGTTTAGAAGCTGTGCATGAAATAAAACAAACCACTTACTACAGGCATGTTGAGAAGTATACTTGCAAGCGGTCTTATAAAAGTCTCGTAGAGCTGAGAGAAAACAGCTCTCCAGCTCTAACCAAGTGAAAAATTTCAGCACATGTGTCCCTTTCTAAATATCATAGTGGTGGTGTGGTCAAGGTGTGAATGAAACTTACAGACAGGACGGAAAGCCAAATGGGCCCGAAAAGTGATTACAAATGAAAACTTTACGTTGTCTTTTGGGCTTAAATGTTCCACTGCCTGAGAGGGAATTGAACCCACGACCTTAGAGACCAAGGTCGGTTGAAGTCCTTCTGACACGGCCAAAGGGAACGTCCGTAGGCCGCATTTGATTCGCAGAGAATTGAATCTATTTCTTTTGAAATTCATCTGAAAATCTAAAATCTGTGTCCGTGTTTCCGAAATTTCTTTAAAAAATTTCATTACGACTAAAGCACATCACGGCTAAAATAGTAGTAACCGTATTTGCAAAACATGTTCCTTCTTCTTTTTTTTTTTTTTAAATAAAAGAACCCGAATATCCAAAAAAAAAGAAGCAAACACTAACAAGCTAGTCTACGCCTTCTATTTACTTTTTTTTAAATTATTTGTCGTTCTTTTAACTTGAAGCTAATATTCGGGTGACTATAAGTAAAGCTAGTTTATTGTTTACATAAGAGATATTTTGTGATCGTTGAACGTCTGTAGGCTATAAACGTTCCTACAAAAACTCGGGAGCTCTTTAGGTAGACCACGTAAAAGAATGCTAAAAGTTTCCAAAACATATTTTTTGAAAGATGGTTTTGGGGTTGTTTGATTTTCAGCTATTTTCCCTTGTACAGTTGAGTTTCCGGCGAGGTTTATTAATCCATATTCACAAAGAAGCAACCGCCATGCAACAATTAATCTTTTTCTCTTGAAATTCATCTGAAAATCTACCTCACTCAAACCCTAAAACTTAATTAGTTCCTTTCAAGCACAGTAAGTCACCGACTGATTGTAGTTCAAAGCAAACACACACGAAAATCGAAATCATAATTACAAAAAAAAAAAAAAACTTCGAAAACTTCATTTTGAAAAAGAATGACATGAAAGTGATGCCGCCTTTATGGTAATAAACAAGCCCCCCCCCCCCCCCCTTTTTTTCCATTTTTACAAAGGAGAAACTGGAAAATGTTTATGCTTAGCGTAATTATGGACATAATCTCAGAAATAAGTTGATGGAAATGGAACTGTGTATAAATATTAAAACTAAAGCAAAAGCCTTCCAACCGAATTTTCCGAATAATGAAATGAATTTGTCCGCGAAGTTTTGTTTTGGATTTTCACTGTAGGGATAAGAGCCGTTATCCTTTTTCTTTTTCTTAAATGAAATTGGCTTTATATTTGCCTCGTATCTGCTATTTTCGAGGGAGTTTAGGTCTAACGCAACTCAACAATAACGTAGAACGCTGAAGCAACAAATGCGCCATCTTTAAAATGTAATTCGTTGAAATTCAGGTAACGTTGTGGAGGGCAAAATCTAAGATAGCGCAATGGCTGTTTGCCGTGACGTCACCATGAGTTAGCCAATGACGAACGAGAAGAACGGCTGTTTGGCCGTCTGATTGGACTAGCCCAGTCACGTGATATGCACGTCACAGCAAACAGCCATGGCGCGTGGTATAAGATAGCACAAAGTATTACATCTTACAGAGAAACCTAGGGCATCAGCAATAGGGTGAAGTGCTTCATACGGCTCAGGAACAAAAAAGGAATGTAGGAATATTGTTAAGTTTAATCTTACGGAGAACCAAAAAGCATCTATAGGATAAGAGTTGACATCCAATGTGTCAAAGGAACAAAGCAATTTGTATAATCTGTTCCACATTATGTTTGTAGGAAACTGGTTGTATAGACGCCATGTTTCTTTCCGCTACGAGTGCAAAAACGCATAAGTATCCAACTCATAGACTCTTAACAGTAACTGTGTAGAATCTACAAGTGTGACAGCTACACGTTTTTGCACTCAATAGTGCAAGGAAACGTGGCGTCATGCAGTGTGTTTCCTGCAAACATAATGTGGAACAGAGTACAGAATGTGGCTAATGACCTAACCTCGCGTAGAGTAATAATTAAGGAGCGTCTAAGCAAAAATAGGGTTGACAATGGTATAATTTGGCAGATGGGGCGAGAGCTTCGTCTTAGCACAATGTATCTACCAAATTCCGACGAATTCGCCTTAAGTGGTTTGGCTGGTTAGTTTACTTGTACAATAAGGATATAGCTTCAAGCAATACAGTGTAACTTGTTTTTCTTGCAAACACGTTCGTTTCGCGACCACTTGTAAGCCTGCCGCATATTTCTCCATTCGTTCCGTGAATCACCTCAACAGCATTTAAAAGTTATAAGAATCTGGACAGGAAATTCAAAAGAAAAGCTTTTTCTAGCTGTATTCTAATTTCTTAGAGACGATTTCGAATGTCCCACTTTTCGTCCTTAGCCTACAATAACATCAAACTGGACAAAAAATGAAAAAAAAAAACCGTAGCTAATCCATCAACATACCCATGCAATCATCCAACCAGGCCTCAAACATTAACAACTGGGGCGACCACAGCGACTCTGGACGCAGCAAGTTCCTCAATGCTTTGTCCTTTGGACTTTGGGTGACAGAACGGCCTTTGTATTTCGACTTTGTATTTTAATAACCTTGCGGATTTTGTAACAATACTGTACCACATGTATGCTTTGTCTTTCGGTCTCGTGCCAACGGCCAGTGTCATGGCAACGGCTTTGGAATGGTCACAACGGTTGCAGACGCCATACTGCTGCACACCTTCTTCTGGGCATCTTACCGGCTTACCAATTAGAAATTAATTTTAAATCTTTCGCAATTCCCGATAATTCCGAAGTGATGCCTTTGACAGAGTGTCGTGCCCGAAGTCAGGCGAGCGCTGTCCATCACGAAATTAAACTGGACAGCATCCAGACTCCCGTTCTATCGTCGTGGACCGTGGGTACACGGAGATTTCTTATAGCTTTACCTTACGTCGCTTTACCTTACGTCGACTTGAACTCATGTTCCTTTAGGAGAGAGGTGGTTACACGGGCATAATTCAAGTTGGCGTGAGTTAAAACGACAACGGATACACGGTAGTACCTGCTAAGTCGATGTAGCGTCTCGTTTATCTAATCCCCCATCAACCAAACCCTCTCTATTTCCATGTCCCCATTCAACTAGCTGGAATTTCGACTTCGTTCTAAGGAAGTTCCGCCCTAGCTTCGTGACGTTTACGTGCTGTTGTTTCAACCAATCAAAGGAAAGCTGTCCTTAGAGCGACGTAGAAAACGGGTTTTAGGTGGGTACACGACACGTAGGTTATTAAAACGCTTCAACTCCTTACGTCGACGTAACGAGGTGGTTTGAGATAAAGCGACTTGAAAGTGGTTTTAGGTGGTTACACAGACGTTCTTAATGCACTCTGAGCACTACATCGATGTAGGGTAAGCTGATTTAAGATAAAGCGACGCAAGAAACCTCCTTGTACCTTCGGATATGGTTTGATTATAATAAAAGATCGTCTCCTGATAGGCGATAAAACCACAATGACATATGGCATGCACTGAATTTAAATTTTCGGAAAATGATTTTTTCCCTGGTCACAAAAATGATGATTCCACTAGTAAAAAAAACATGACTGGGTGATATCAACTCACAAACGAACCGCCATGTTGGATTTGTTGGAAAATTTAAATTCAGTGCATGCCACTACGTCCTTGTGGTTTTATCGCCCATCAGGAGACGATCTTTTATTATTATTCCAACTTATCACAAAATAATTGAAGTTGGTTTGATTCGGTTTAAGAGGGGATTCCAGCGTTTAGAGTTGTGTCCACCACGCTGCTGCGCCATCCCCAGTCCCCCCCTCCCCTTTCCCTGCAGCAACAATTAAACTAACGTAAAATTGCTTCACAGCATTCCGCACATTCTCACATTATTTTCGAATCGTCGTTGCATGCCGTGCTTGCTGATTTGCAGACCGTCTGGTTCGGCACAACATCTCAGTGTCTGCATTTCCTGTGTTTTCTTTCGTTAAGTGTGAAGCAGAATTGTGACCCCGGTGGGATGACCTACGTGAGCCTCAGACTTTTCTCGAGCACCTTGTGCGCGCGAGCCCTCCACGTGTAAGCGACGGCGCAACCTGTGCTCGCCCGACTGATTCGGATCGGGTGGGTGGTCGGTTCGCGTTGCCTTTACTCTTAACGAGAAAGTTACGCACGAGAATCACGTCCGCACGCGTGAGCGTATTAAGGCCGCCCGGGCGTCTGGCTGGCTGGCTGGCTGGTTTGGTGCCCAGCGCTAGAAACCCGGCCTTCCTCCGTCTGGGGCCAAAGGAGCCTGCTTTGTCTGCCGCAAAATGAGATAATTGATTGCCATAACGACATTCACTCAGGCGGTGGCATTTAAGTCCGCCCGGGCAGGAGGGCAGGCAGGTGCTGAATCCTACGAACTAGGCTTAACTCGGTTAAGAGGTGGGGAAATGGAGGAGAACTATACCCTCTGTAGAGGCATAAAGCATAAATTCGTGTTGGCCACCGTGCTCTCGCGTCTTCGCGATGTAGGCACATATACGTTAGCAAAATGAAGATGGAGTACAAGCCTCCATATTGCTGGCTCACGTTACAGCCAGTAATACAACGCTGTTATTTTGTACAGAAACGCGGAAGATGCATGCTGCTAGTGCTAAAGCGTTTCACTCGTTATGCACCGGCTTTTAAGGGTGCGTTTGTCGTATACCGTTTTTGGATCTTATTTGTTCAATGCCTGACATGCACTGTGTCCCAAAGGTCACTTGCCATACGGAGATTAGCGTAGATGTTCGAAGTGTCACCCGTTTTCAGCAACACAACTGTAAACGCAAACACTCCATGTATGTTTGCAGCCATCAGAGATGAACTGAATTGGACATCGTGTTGCTGTAAACGAACAACACTTCGAACACCTGCGCTGACCTCCATACGGCAAGGGATTTTTGGGACTACACTGTAGCACAATATAGTACGGTAGCTATTTTTGAATTACATGGACATCTTCAAGAGTTCTAAATAAGTTGAATGGACACACTTAGGCTTTTCTGAAAGGTTGCGTTGTGTTCGTTCCACCAAGAAAGAAAGAATTACCCTTTCCACTCCCGACGTACGCTAAGACGTGAGTTACGGCGTATGTAAGCACGGGCCTTTTTTGTTCTTTTTTAAAATGCAATATGTTCAATCTCGTTGGTTCAATATCGCATCCTTTTGGCTGTGAGCGCACGCCCCTATACAACTTGGCTGTACTGTTTCACTTGGGTGATCAGAAAACCCTCTTGAAACTCGTTTTTTGTCTCTGGACTAACAGTAATCTGTGTTCTTGCTCAGTCGTACCGTAAATCGCCTATTACCAGCCCTGGCAAAACTGCGGTCCACCCCCTCAATCAGTTCAGATCGTAAATTTTCTGCTAGAAATTGAGTAAAAGCTTCATATATTCAAGGATATTAACAGCCCTGGCAAAGCTGCGCCCCGCCCCCATAGTTTAAAGGTTAGAAATCGTGAAATTACCTAGTTACGGCGCCCCCCTCCCCCTCCCCGGTCTGTAACTAATTTCTGACTTTAAAGTATTTTAGCTAGTGATATTTTTGCTAGAAATTGACTAAAATCTTCATTCATTCAAGGTAATCAATGTTCCATCCCTTTAAATGGTGTTTTTTTCTGCGTTAAAATTTAACTAAACGCTTCATACATAAATCAAATTAAATAAACTAGTAAACTAATAAACTAAATTCCTGAACAAATCTGATTAAAGAGGTTGCGTTACGGGCCCAGATCACGTGTACACGTGAATGAATGCATAAACGCATAATTTTCCGCGATGGAGTTATGCCTAAACATCCTCCCTGGGCAGAAGAAAGATTACAAAAAAATTATAACCTTGTTATGTGTGGGGTCCAAGGTGCAAACCAGGAAAGCAACATTCACGGAAACTCAGATTTGTAGTCACAACATCACGAACGAACGTTTATTTATCTAAGAGGCCTAGGCATAAACCATAAAGGTTTAACGTACGTTTCACCTCCAAATATACAGTTCAATTAGCAAGCCATTGCTGTCAACCCCAAAACAGTTGTGCCAAACCAGAGGCTTAGCAACGTATATACAATACGACAACAATAAACCCGATGTAACAATGCAGACGGTAGAGCTCGTCACATTATGGCCAACCCCTTATTTTATCGAATTAATTTTAACAGCCCCATGGGCGTTTAATTGGCGATTTACGGGAAAAGGAGAAAGGTGTGGAAACGAGTAAAACTATTTTCCCTAAATTGGGGCCATCCTACGGTCGTCCAAAGATAAAACGTCATAGTCAAATAAATTTGTACAGATTTTACGAATTAAATTAACTCCTTCAAACTGTCTAATTAATTTAAATAGACATAACTAGGATTTTCCGAAAGGAGAGGATGTGTCCTTTCAAACAAGGCTATACCTGTAATACACGCCATCATTCATCCGTTTAGCGATGAATTAGACCTCGCGCAACGGCTGTTTGCCGTGACGTCACCATGAGTTAGCCAATGATGAACGAGAACGACAGCTGTTTGGCCGTCTGAGTGGGCTAGCCCAGTCACGTGACATTCACGTCACAGCAAACAGCCACGGCGCATGGTATAGTGATGCCCATCGGTGAAAGTGAATAGGAATTTTCTAATTAACACACACCTGCAAGCGCTCTATTTACCTCAAATAATAAAATTAGAATTAATTCGATGATATAGATGCGTTATTTCAAACAAGGATTATACAAATTGTGTAAATTTAGATGTTTGCATGTATAATAAAATAATAAAATAAACCATAAATTTCTCAGAGTTGCGTTCCATTCAAAACGCATCGTTTTAGGGTTGCGGGTGGTAAAAGGAATGTCTAAATGCCAAACGAATACAATAATGAGAATCGACATGTTGAAATTGGCCCACGTTTTTTTTTTGTTTTTATTATATAGAATACTCTATATGGAATTTTAAGAACAAAATGGTAAAAAAAAATTATACATTATAAAAAAAAAGTCAGAAATAATGTCACCGTGGCATCGTCAAATTGCCATAAAGCGGCACCTTTTCAGCTATACGTCTGAGATTGCTCACTGCTAGGCAAGCCTTGTTGGACAAACAAGACGAAAAAACGTTGCATTCGTAGTGACCGTGAAGAGGTGGTGTTAGCCGATGTGCGTATGTGACGTGACGGACCGTGAGTGGCCGGCGACACCACTGGCATTCAGGAAGGATGACAACCTTCCTCTTTTCTTTTTTTTTTTCGATTCCACCATAAGCGAGACATTGCGTGTGAAGTGGGTGATGATTCTGTTCTCCTGTCCGGATTTTTCAATTTTTTTTTCAGGAGATATACAGGTATTGCGATAAGATCGCGATTTGGGGTGTGTCTAACATCTCTGTAATGTGCGGCACAGTGACAACCCGAGCCACTGCACTGTGACTGAGGTTGGCGCGTAATGACTTAGCTGTCGGCGCGCTGTTAAATCTCGACGCCGCCCCGCGGGGGTTTTTAAAGTAACGCATTTTTTAACCTTCTTAGGAAAGGACACATCCGTTCGCTTGCATCACTGTTCATATGCATTGTTCCCTT
>JAHWFP010063865.1:26726-50038 GCA_023313725.1 Lithobius niger
ATAAAGTATTGTATCATTACGTTCTACATTATTGTAACCTTAGCCACGACTATATTTATTTATTTATTTGTTTATTTGTTTGTTTGTTTGTTTATGGTTACAGCACCTTTATCAGCACGGGTTGAACCAGCTCAACAAGTCGTCGACTTAGGACGTAGTGCTAATCTTCGGTGCATCACTTCCGGTTTCCCAGTGAATTCCGTCACGTGGTTGGTTAACGGGAATCCAGTTGATGCGGAACGCATCCGGCTTCTGTCTCCAGAGGTAATCCAAATCGTCTCGCTGCGAAGGGAAGATATGGGAATGTACCAATGTATGGTCAAGAATAGTGTTCAGACTGTTCATGGATCAGCAGAAGTGCGAATAGGAGGTAGGATTCACTTTCGAGTTCTGATGATGCTGTTATTGTTGTTGTTCTTGTTGTTGTTATTGTTGTTTTTTGGTAGTAGTGTTGTTATTATTATAGTTGTTGAAAACCGGAATTTACAAAGCAGTCGGTTTGAAATCCCATTTTTCCACTTGTATAAACTAGCTGATAGAAATCCTAGATACAGCACTAGATTCTTTCAAATAATTCCTAACTTTTTTTTTCAAAGGAAGCTTTCATTTGTGTATCTATGACTACCTCCAAACTGGGCAAAATTATAGAATCGGACTTTCTACTTCCTACGATTCTACAATTTAGCCGAATTAAGGTTAATCTTTTTGTTGAAAGCATCAATTTTTGGAATGCGTCTTTGTAACTTCGCTTTGCAACTATTTTTCCTTGACTTTTCCCCAAGCATTACTTATGCGATTTCTACAATGCAGGTCTTCGGTTATTTGTTGATATTTCAGGCATACGGCTTAGATGAGAAAAAACAATTTTGATGTATTTTATTTTCCGGTAGAATTATAACCAGTTATCACGCAGTTGCTGACATGCTTGGTTTTCCTGGTGAATTAAGACTTCTCACTTAGTCTTTCAGTCATTTCCATTTTATGTATATACAGCAAGAAATCTTGTAATTAACGAAACTTAGAATCTTTTTAACAAGGAGTACGCCAAGCCCAATCGCCCGAACTCTTCTTTATTATTTAAAAAAAAATCCTAAATTTTTTGCCTACCATTTGAAGTAGCCCTCTATTTTAAAAGCCGAAAATTATTTTAACTAGAACTACGTTACTTCTAAGAAGTCGTTAGACTAAAACAAAACAATACCACAAAACACCTAAATGGCGAGTTGCAGTATGTGTTGTGGAGTTTTTTTTTGTATTGTGTTATTGTGGCGATCTTATTTGCAGTAAGGGGGAGGGGGGATTGATTCTTAATGGCGTAAGGCTGGTCTGGGTGAGATCTTTTTTCGCCTAATTAATAGTGGTTAAAACACATCCTCGTTTTTTACCGGCCTAGTCCTTTTTTTCAAAGAGACAATGAAGAGACAATGATTCTGACTTCTTAGCCGTATCTTTTATGGCTTGATAACGAAGCGGGGAATGCTTCGAAACGTCGCAAATTGTTTTTATTTGATGTGCTCTGGACCAACTTTCCATTTTTAACAGAATTGCGTAATGTTATAACACCTTATTAGCTGAGTTACAGCAGCTGAGGATGCCACCTTATATCGAACTAAAAACGTCTGTAATGCAGAAGATCAAAACTTATTTGCCGATGTAAAGTATAAGCAAAGTTTCCATACAACATGAACATAACAAGCCACTTGGTTTCTGTTTCATTAGTCATACTATTCAGTATTTGGAACCAAAATTGTTGTGGTTGCAAATACAATTACTACAAACTAAGCAGTAAGTTGTATCATCCAAACTTTTGAATAGAGCATGCCAAAAAATAAACTGCATAAAAAAACACCAGTCATAGCAGTTGCGGACGGCTCTGAAGGCCAATGTGCAACTCAAAGAATAGGAACTTAAAAGACACCTATATAGAAACGCAAATCGTGTGTTCATGATTGAAGACCACACACTGATGGACAAATTCAACCATTCCCTCGGACGCCTTCTCAGCTCGTCGCCTGAGGCTGTGTGCTGCTTGGCAAGCCTTACGACAGGCAAAACTGCAATATGTTGCAATCTATAAAAGCCACTGTCCTGCTTGGTACTTAATTTGTCGCCGCAGTCGCCAAGATTGGGCGCACCAACCTAACGCATTGTTTCCTCCTGTCCAGGTTTTTTATTTTTATCATTTTTGCAAGCGGTACAGATGTATGATGAGATCTAGATCTGGGGTTTGTTTATCATCTCTGTAATGTGTGCGCAGTGTAACTTGGACCACTGCGATTTGACTGAGGTTGGCACTAATGACTTAGTTGTCGACGTGTCATTATATCTCAACCCCCCCCCCCCCCCCCAATTACATCAGAAGTAAACTTCATGGCATTTTTTTCTAACGTTACCACAGTGTAGAAAGATTTTCCGTGTAGAAAAACGCCGTGTAGACACATACCGTGAAGGTGTAACGGTTGAATTTGTTCATCAAAGCTGTTTATCATTAATTGAAAAACGTGTTTGCATGCTGTTAATTGTCGTTTTAAGTGTCATGGCTTATACGTGTGCATTAATATCTGAATATTTTCCTGGAATAATGTCTGATTAATTAGGCCTGATTGATTTTGATAGCGCGAGTCAAAATCAGTCACCACCTTTCCCCGATTTTATTGATTTACGAACTTAAAATCATAAATAGGACATAGAATTCAAGTGAAAAATGTGTATGTAGAACGTGGATGTAGAAAAATACCACAAGTCACTAAAATCCCCTCTCGTGGTTAACTAAATTTATGAGAGGGAGAACATATAAATGATTTTACATAATGGTGTTGTTAATACAGGAAGGACAAGCATTGTATGATTACTGTAGGCAAATATGTTCGTAAGGTGTCATATAAAGTGGTATGATTAGAATAGTTTATTAATACAGAATTCTCTTTACTATCTCTTAACAACTCGCAGAAAAAAACTCAAGATTTACATATTTACAAAGATTACTTAGGAAAATTATGTTTTTAAAGAGTCATAAGTGGTATGATTAGAATAGTTTATTAATCCAGCATTCTCTTCACTGTCTTTAACAGATCACAGGGGAAAAAAACTGAAAATTTTACAAAAAGGCATTGTTAATTAAGGACACACAAGCATTTTATAGTTGCGGTAGGCAAATACGTTCTTAAATTGTCATATAAAATGATATGATTAGAAGAGTTTATTAATCCTGCAGTCTATTCACTATCTCATAACAAATCCTAGAAAAAAAAACATTATACGATACGTTGCTCTAGCATGAAATCAAAGTTAAATATTTGCTAATGCTGCGCAAATAATTTCACGCTCAAAAGAGTTTATGGAAGCACTGTATGTTTACATTAATGAAGCCTAATGCCTGGATCTTTCATAGATCAATTTTACAGCATTAAGTAATTAATTGGGATCATAGAACGCAATGCAACGAAGAGAACGCTATTCAATGATTACTGTCATTATAAACGGTTAGTATGCGTGCAAACATATGAATTGTGTGCACTAGGGAATACTCGGCATACAGAACTAACGAAGCGAGAGGACATCGATTGTGAAAACCATGCTAAACAAAGTGGTAGATGGTATGTGGAATGGGTTCCACTATTACCTATACGTAAAATCTATTAGTAGCCCACTCATCACAATCAGCAGCAAATGGTGCTGCATCCTCGGGCCGCATGCAACGCTATCAAAACCCCGATAAAAGTTTCATTTATGGCTGAAATGTGTTGCTGGCAATTTTAATTTGCAAAGTCCCATAAAATATTCCTAGTTTCGAAGACTAATCATATAGTACAAAACTTATTTATGCGTGCTTTAATGTTTCAAAATCGAATTTTGAGTGCGTGATTTTAAGAGGATGTTTGCTTTGGAATAGAAAAGAAGACATTGTAGCACAAAACTTATTTATTCATACTTTAATATTTCAAAATCGAATTTCGAGTGTCCAATTTTAAGAGGATGTTTGATTTGGAGAGATGAAGACATCATAGTACAAAACTTATTTATTCGTGCTTTAATATTTTAAAATAGAATTTATAGTGTGTGATTTTAAGAGGATGTTTGCTTTGGACTAGAGATGGAGACGTCATAGTACAAAACTTATTTATTCGTGCTTTAATATTTCAAAATAAAATTTATAGTGTGTGATTTTAAGAGGATGTTTACTTTAGACTAGATATAAAGACAACGCAGCACAAAACTTTATTTATTCTAGCTTTAATATTTCAAAATCGGGTTTCGAGTATTTGATTTTAAAAGAATGTTTGCTTTGGACTAGACAATGACGACATCGTAGTACAAAACTTATTTATTCGATTTTGAAATATTAAAGAACGAATTTAGAGTGTGCGATTTTATGAGGGTGTTTGCTTTGGACTAGGCCTTCATACCATTTTCCATGAAATGTCATTATTTATATCATGGCAAATGATTGTGTTGTTCGTGTAGTTCTTGAGGCCAAAGAGACCAGTTTCACATACCACAGCTACTACGAATCTGCTTAGTCATCCAACGGAAAACGTGAATATCTCCGAAAATTTTTGAAGTAGGAATTTGATCTCCGAACTCATGAATTTCCTGCACAAAATCACTCTTGTCACGAAATTTCTAAAAAATCAGAACAAAATTGCGAACTTTATCGTGTCTCAAACAGGCACACACACACACACAAAACCCAAATTTAGCCGAGTAGTCAACTCGCTCGCTTCACTCGCTCGTCTCCTATTACCAAAGGGATAAAGATGGGCGCTCTAAATCGTTCAAGGGTTATCCAGGTCATAAACTATACACATAGCGTTTCGTTTCACACCTTAGAGTCTTACACAAGTGAATTATTCCCCCCCTTACATGTAACATTCCATGAAAGTATGTCTAGCTCGTTCAATAAACAAAACTTTAATTTCTCGTCATCAGCACTTTACTTAAAGTTAGTTAGTGACACATGTTAGTGTTAATGTGTGTTAATTTATGTCAGCTCCTTCGCAGTAAGTAAATGTTGGCGTCTCCACAGTCCTGGATGAATTTCCTCTAATTGTCGGAGACTTCATTACGAATTTAATGTACTTTCGTCGTAGAGGTTTAGGGTGTTGATTGTGATACGAGACTTGCGAAAAGTAATGGCCGTGTTGTCTTCTGTGGCCCCTACGGTCACCTAAGGTCTCTATCTCGTCCCTTCCACCCACCCACTATGTCTCATTTCCGTGGCTGTCCTCTCCAGGAGCTGACCACTGCTGTTTTTACCAAGCAATTCGTGCAGTGCAGATAAATGGGTGTGTTTCTACAATCTCATTTAGCGAATTTTATTTTAGCGAGAGAAGAATATTAGCTCAGGTTAATGGGATGATGTTCTCAGACATTTGTTTGGTTGCATTCACTAATGTTAAGGCTTTTATTCCAGAGAGAAGTCTCCCCCCCCCTTTTTTTTTTCATTAACACCCCCTTTGTTTTGTTCTGACTCTCGCAAATCGTTCTTCCGGTTCGAACGTCGTGAGTAACAGCACTTCACCTTAAATCTGTTGTTGATGACTCAGCTGTTTTACCCAGTTAAGTTGGCCTATTTTTCACGACGAGCTCCAGCGATTGCACGACCCAAGTTCTTTATTTTTCTCGAATGGCTTCATTGCTGGTGCTCGTGCTGGTGCTGCTGTCCGGGAAATTCCAAGCTACTGTGCGCGATTGACTTTAGGGATCAGCTATTTCGCAAGAGTTTTTTTTTTCTTTTTCTTTTTTTGGCTTTAAGGAGGAAGTCTGCCCAAGGCAATTTTCATTTTTTCCCTTTTTTTTTTTATTTGACAACCAAGAAAAAAAATGTTTAAGGCAATTGTTTCAATGATTAATTATAGTGTACAGTACCAAAAACCCACTGCTGTTATACTGGTCTTAAAGAGCACACACCATATTGCCTTCCTTTTAAGACAATTTCAGACAGAACACGAAGCAATTCGGTTGAATCTCTGCGTGAGAACTCGTTTACGTATAGTGATCTTGCAGGGCATTCTCGTTTCACACGACACGACACGAGACGAGGTTTTGTTCAGGGTGATCTCCGTGTCATCCCGTCTCGAACGCTTGAGATTATGCTTAGTTTCGGTATCGTCTCAAGTAGACGAGAAAAAAAAAGCGATTCTGTTTGTTGGGGACTTGGGAGGTATCGCAAAACTTTCTTGGACATACACTTTTTTTAAACATTATATCCAAAAAAGAAAACACGCCAGTTTTTCTTGGTGGCTTTCGCCCTTAAGTGCCGAGAAGAGGACGTGTTGGCCCGTTTACGAATTGGTCACAACAAACTTGCTCATTACTTCCGTTTGAGGGTGGGGTATTCGTCCCGAATGTCATTGGTGTCGACGATCACTTACGGTCCGCCACTTACTTGTTGGTTGACACCGCCTTGAAGGTATTCGTCGCTATTTCCATCTGCTGCGAGACTTAGCGCGTCAATTGGGGGTTAAGTCTTGTCCACCGGTCCGGTTTTTATTTTTTATATTTGCAGAATACAGATCTAGATTTGGGGTTTATTTAACGTAGATTTGGGGTTTATTTAACGCCTGTGTAATGTGTGGCGCAGTGACAACCTGGACCACTGCACTGTGACAACGGTGGCTCAAGTGACCTTGCTGTCAACGCACCAATGGGCCTCAATCCCCCCTCACCCCCTTAAATGCAAACAGCATTCACGGAATAGTGATTTGATTCATAATCAATTCGTTGATGCAAGTTTTATTTTGTATTCCTTGGTTTTGTTTTCAGTATCCATGCCAGTTTATTTGTCAGTTGGTCAATAACACACGATAGTAAAAAAAAAAAAAAATCCATCGTATGTTATGCATCAATCGTGTTCGTTCGTCGTTGTTGCCACTAACTAACAAAGGGTTCAAAGCGTTATAGCGAGCGTTAACCGCTTCCGGTAATCTGCCTGACGAAGCCCTAAGGCCACTAACTAATACTATAGTTTGTTCCACATTATGTTTTCAGAAAACTGACTGGATGACGGCTCGTTTCCTTGCACTAAGAGTGCAAAAACATGTGGATATCACACTTGGAGACTCTACAGATTTACTGCTAGAGTTTACGAATGGGGTGTTTACGGGTTTTTTGCACTTCTAGTGGAAGAAAACGTGCCGTCATACAGTCAGTTTTCTGAAAACATAATGTGGAACAAAGTATAGTACGAGACAATGAGGACGTTTGGCAGCACTGCAACTACAGAAAGCCAGTTAGGTAGGTTTATCAAGTTTTGTTTGTATAAAATTTGATTTCGCGAGGTGAGACGAAACAAGACTCCGCATAAACTCGTCTCGATCTCGAACCTGTTATTTCGGACTCATTTTGTCTCAGTCGCTTCACAGTCAATGACGAGACAAGGCGAGACGATATGGTGACGATACGAGACAAGATGAGACGAGAACTAGACGAGTCTGGTGTGAAGTACTAAGGATGCGTTTATGCAACGACTCTCAATATAGATTTTTTCGCTCACTAGCTTTGACTTGGTTAATACTAAATCTGCTGGCTATTTCTCGCCTTTAGGGCGTGTTTACGCAACGGCAGTTTTCTCACTCACTCGCTTTACTTGGTCAATACTATTATATGCTGGCTGTTTCTCGCCTTTACCGGAGCTAGCGACTTTAAGTTGTCTGTATGTAGTGACCATGGCAACGACGCGTAGGCAGATCTCTCTCCACGAGTGCTGCCTCGCGATACGAAGTAAGATACGTGCGTCATGACAGCGTCGATTTACAACAACAAGAAAACAATTTTTACTGCAGCACAAGACGGCGGACTGATTTCTGAATGCCGGTATTCGACGGTTTGTTTTCGATTCGATAACCCCGGAATGGATGCCATTTTGGATTTTGAATTCTCGCTGCAAGCGGCTTTTTATTCTACCGTCGTCTGATCACTGCCTGAAGCTGTTCGTTGTGCGAGAATAGCAAATTTTGAAATTGGTTGAAATGACAACAATGGTGTTGCACTTTGTTCTTTATCCTTGTTATTATATATAATACATAATATAATTTGTTGTGTATTGCCACATTCATTCAGTAGAAACTGGAAACTATTCGTAATTAAAATAACGATTGACTAGCAAATAGCATTCAGCTAGCAAGAAAGCCAGCAAGGAGTTCCACACCCAATTTAATATCATCAGCAAGATTTGCACCGTAGGAGGACGAAACATTTAGGTGCAGGTGGTTTACATAAATCAAGAAAAGAAGGGGGCCCAGAACAGAGCTCTGGGGGACACTGCTCAGCACATTAAGCGTATTCGAAAGCTCGTGTTCGACACAGACCTGCTGTGACAGGTTCTCAAGAATGGCGGATAGCCAGCTTAACAGATGTCGGCCAATACCACAACCCATAATCTTAGAAATGAGCTTCCGATGAACCACTGATTCGAAGGATTTCTTGAAGTCGAAGTAGACTACGTCGCTTTGTACCCCTATATCCAGTGATTTCATTCATCTGTCCAGGACGGTCAGAAGTTGAAAAGTTACTGAACGTCCAGGACTGAATCCATATTGGTCTGGTCCGTTGATGGAGAACTCCTCCAGAAACTCTAACAGTGAACCCCTGACGATGGTCACTATCACTTTAAATGCTACGCTGGTAAGCGCAATAGGTCGATAATTTTCGTGGTCAGAAAGAAAATAATTAAAATCAAGAATTTATAGGGCTGGGGAGGAGAATTTGTGACTGAGACCCATACTTCAAACGTCTTAGATACATTCATATCAGTTCAGTCTTAGTTTATAGAGGGCGCCGTGTGTTTTATGTGGAAATTTATACTCAGTTTTTAGCTTAAAATTAAACTAAACTAAACGAAACTAGCTTGAATTTAATTATTATTTAGCCTAGCTTTGTTGTAATTTAGTTTACTTTAGATTTGGGGTAAAAAAAATTAGCAAAAATTACCAGATGGAACACGTGGCACCCTCTGAAAACTCGGACTGAACTAATGGGGGCGAATCTAACATGTTTCAATAGTGACTTTTTAGAGTTAGAAATTCTCCTCCCAAACCCTATAAATTCTTGTTCAAATGGATATTACGGTTTGTCTATTAAGTCTCTCTAGCTTAAGTTTTTTTTTTCATTTATCAGTTTTAAAATCTGCGTGAATTGGGCGAACTTTTCTAAACGTGACGGAAACGTGAAAGATAAGCAGCTGGCTTAAGAGCAGACGCAGCTTCAAAACCAACTTTCTCGACAAGATCATACATTTGGTTGGTTTTCGCCGCGTTAGATCTGAGAATACATTCTTATCATGAATTAAGCTACCCACTGCAAATTCGCTTTGATCTTATCTCTTCCAACATCAGAGTCATTAACATTTCATCGTAAACACTACGTTCTCTATACACGCCATGACGTTTAAAAATTGTAGCATGTTTCTCATACTTTCTTGACACGACTATAAAGTTTTCTTCTCGCCTGTAAGCCGCGAAATGCATCGTAAATTATGTAGCAGCACTTTGTGATTATTTCATATGCTGCCAACTCAGGAAATATCTTCAAAACAAAATTTGAAGGTGAGAAAGTTAGAAATTTCTTAGCTGTTTAAATTACCGGAATGGAAGTGCGCAGGCAGAGAATGCGAGTCAACATCAAAGCGAAGAATTATGTCGATGAAAGTTGAAAAATAGACAATGACAAGATAAATCACAATCTGTTAGAAACATAAAAGATGTTGCGCTTCAAGAGTATTTACCAGAGCTAATCAGATAGGATACCAGAAATATAAGTATACACAAAGTAATACAACTGAGAATATCCCAAAAATTGATTAATTTGTTGTCGTGAAGATGCAATCGAAACCCAGTTGTCACCTGGATGACAAAAACCACAATGCATACGGAACACGGTATTTAATTTTCAGAGAAAGCACAAACGCATGTTTGTAATACAACAAATAATGAGAAATGAGCATTCTGAAATTACCTGTACCACACCTGAAATCCAATGCTTATAATGATGAAACTCTAAAAACACTTAAAAATAAGGGCACAACAGGTCTAATGTTCAGGGGACCGCCATGTTGGATGACAAAATAAAAAAAAAATGTAAAGATCGTATATGTCAAGATCAGTGCAGTAGTACTAATCATCCAACATGGCTGTCCACTAAATAAGACCTGTTGTGCCCTTATTTTTAAGTGTTTTAGAGTTTATCATTGTTAAGTATTGGATTTCAGGTGTGGTACAGGTAATTTCAGAATGCTCATTTTTCATTATATGTTGTATTTGTATAGGTGACCTAGGAAAGCACGCGTTTGTGCTTTATCCGAAAATTAAATACCGTGTTTCGCATGCATTGTGGTGTTTGTCATCCATGTGACAACTGGGTTTTGATTGAGAATATGCCGCTTGCTTCCACATTGGAAGGTAGAGGCTCCAGGGTAAAATCGACCTAGAAGGGTTTAATCAGGTGATTATACACAGCCTCCTCGGTTATACTCCAGCAGCTCGATTATATCATGAGACCTTTTCGTTGTAGGCATGCGTAACTTGCCGAGCTAAGCTTAAAACTGATGTAAAACCGTGATACCAGATGCACTTGCAGTTAAAACACTTACTTATATTTCGACATCTTTAGAACTAGTTCGGTGCCTTCATCATATCTGTAAGATAAAATAAACAAAATAAACAACTCACATCAGTATGGTCAGTCAACAGGTCTAAAGGTTCACCTACAATAGTGCAGTCAGTCTAAAATTTAACTAATGATAATGACCTAAAACGCATTAGGCATGCTGTACACGTGGCACTGCAGATTGCCAAAAAAAGAGTAAAATTTTTTCTTAAATTTACAGTGGGGATTATCGGAGCAGTAGATCGTCCGTATTGGAAAGGATTAACGAAAGCGAGGCAGGATGAAGCCTGCTGAGAGGGTGTAAAACATAGGCCGTTAGGAAAAAATATGGGAAGGGGTTGGAATGGGTTCAGGGGAAAAAAGTGAGTGATCGGAGGAGGGGGAAACGAGCAAGGAGTATTGGGAAGGCGGAAGGAATTTTTAAAACAAGTATCTTAAAATTTTTCTTCGGTGATCTAACTCCATAAATCATTTCATTTTACCGCATTAGTCTTTTAATATTTCGATCTCATAGTAATTGTCACGCTAAGTCTAGTGGAAGACGGAAACAGCGACGAACACCATCAAGATGCTGACATTCCACGAGCACATGCTGACCCTAAGTGGCCCGTGACAATAATGGCATTCGGGAGGGAATTCCCTCTCAAAAGGAAACAATGTGTCAGGTTAGTGTGACCATTACGTAAACGGCCCAACACCACCTCTTCTCGGCCCATCGTGAGTGCCAAACCAGGACAGTGCCTTTTATAGCTCGAGCAACTATTGCCGCCCTGGTTGTCCCTAAGGTTGCCAAGCAGCATGCAACCTGAGACGGAGAGTTGGAAAGGCGTCCGAGGGAACAAGGTTGAGTTCCGTTTCTAAATAACAAGGAATGGCCTATCACAGCTGCATCAGCGAGTTTATTCCCAGCTATCCCAACATGTAATCGTCTGGGATCCAGCAAAAAGTCAGTCTGCCTCTGGCTAGACAAGCGGGAAAGCAGTTTGGATTCGCTCCGTCGAAATATGTTGAATCGAACTACAGGTCCTTCTTTACAACTCTACTTTACAAGTGGTTTCATTTAGGCTTAAATTATTCAATCGAACTACAGGTCCTCCTTCAGAACTCTTACTTTACGATTGCTTTCTTAAGGCCTAAATGTGTTGAATCGAGCTACTGGTCCATCTTATGAACCTTATTTTAAAGGCTAGCCTGCAGCTTAAGGTATTTATCAAATATTAGTGGTGCGGTCAGTCAATCTTTGTGAGTTCCGTATGAACGAGGAGTGACGAACAGTATGACGGAAATATAGACCCACTCGACGAATTGCTGTTCTACACACAAAAAATATATATTTATCCTCCTTACACGGAATTTAAAAAAAAAGTTTGGTTTTCACATCAAGATTGCTGAGTGGACATATCGGTTGGTGTAAGTGGTCGAATTTTTATTTTCAACACAGTAGCTAGATCGAGGAAATCAGTTGACCAGTCAACACTGTAAGAGTATGTTGAATCAGTTAAGAGCTCGTTAGTATTCGGTCCTGTGGAACTTCCGGTGTCACTCACTACCGAATTTATTTTTAAAGCCGCGAAGGTAAAGACAAAACCGCTACAGATTGACCGAAACCGCTACACGGAGGAAACCGCTAAAGTTCAAGGAAACTTTATGGTGCGGTTCAGAAAAAGGACTTCAATTCAATAAAATTACTATGAGGAACAGTTAAAAAAGATTTTTATACCGAACAAGGCAGCATTTCGTCCTCACGTACTTTAAACACGTTAAGGAACCAAATTTTCGCTGTGACAAGTAACAACCATACAGCACAGCAAAGCAACTATTATCGGACACGTCACACAAGTCGAATGATGTCACACAATGTTTCGAAAGACGTCAGACCCTCGTTAATTCATTAAAATGCACGTGTCGCTATTTATTTTTCCTCCGCAGTTCAAATTATTGATTACAAAATCCCCATCTTGGGCTTTAGAAGACGGATTTGCTCTTTTTTTTTCTCGCGGTTAACCACTTGAGTTTGCTGCGAAGATTACGGAAGAACACATCTAGACATCCAAGCATCAGATCGGGTGATCATTTACTAAATTTAAAATCAAACCGGAAGGCGGTGGTCCAGTTTCCTTGGTGTTTAAACGCTCACCTTCTCCATGCTGCTGGTTGACTTTTGGCTTGTGGTTAATCAGGATTAATTATAAAAAGATTATAAATAAAGTCTGAACTTTATCAAAAGGTTTAATAAATGATGCGGGAAACTTAGGCAATTTCTTGTTAGTTAGGTTGAAAACAAGGTCAACGTTTAAAAAGCCAGCAAGAGCACATTTATATAGGAAAATGCGACGTTTCGGGATTTTTCATCCCGTTGTCAAAAAAAAATGTATAGCATAAGCTATAAGTCACAAGATACACTTAAATGGCTTCTCTTTTGCTTGACAACGGTATGAAAAATCCCGAAACGTCGCATTTTACTGTGTAAATGTGTACTTGCTGGTTTTTTTAAACGTTGACTACTTTTAGTGCTTTTATTCTTTAATTTCAAGTTAGGCTGAAAGTCATCATTTCATGATCATTTGACTGATCGATTTTGGTTGGGAAATGTCTGTCATCGGCATGAGGTTTTGCAGCAGTAAATATCTCCGAGGTGTAGCGAGACGATGTGGAATGAGCGAGCGACAACGACCCATCCTCCAGTTTGAAAATCATTGTCCGAAAATTTCAAACCTTGCAGAAAGTCCGCAACACGTTTTACCGTAAGTTTGGGAAAATGAAACATTATCACGTGGTTCTTAATGAATTGACGAGGGACTGACGTCATTCGACACTGTGTGCTTTGGTGGGGCGTATGTTTGTAACTAGTCGGTTTTACCATGGTAACAATGGGGGATCATCCCGAAGAAAGTTTGGTTGTGTGTAATTTTAATGAGTGCGTAAACACAAAGAGTGCATTCCCCCAAAGAAGAATTTTTAAGACTTTACTTGCTTAGTCAAATCAGACCCTTTTTAAACTTAGCATACCCTTTTTAACTTAGCAGACCTTTTTAACTTAGCATACCCTTTTTAACTTAGCATACCCTTTTAAACTTAGCAGACCCTTTTTTAACTTAGCATACCCTTTTTAACGTAGCATACCCTTTTTAACTTAGCAGACCCTTTTTAACTTAGCAGACCCTTTTTAAGTCGCTTTAAATGTAAAGGAAGGAGGATAGCAAAACAAAGAACGAAAATGGAAGTGCATAAAGATGGCTTACTGCTCTACCTCATTTCTAGTGTTTGATTTCCGATGATTGGATTCTTTTCTTCTTTCATGTTTATGCCGGAGGAACCTTTACAACCAGCCAATTGTCCAATAAATTGGATAGCTACAAGAGTATCACATGATGACCTACTACCTATTGTGCTTTAAAAAAAATTCCCACGGATCACTTTTAACATTATTCGAAGGTTAAATGAAAACTAGAACATTGCTAGTTTTAGTGCCAGTTCTAGTTTTAGTAGCAATGTTCTAGTTTTCATTTAACGTCCAAAGTATTATTCGGTGCTTTTAACTTGGCGAATGTTTTGGTGTGTTGATATCACTCTTTTGAAAGGCCGAACCATTCGGAAC
This sequence comes from Lithobius niger, assembly GCA_023313725.1. Lineage (NCBI taxonomy): Eukaryota > Metazoa > Arthropoda > Chilopoda > Lithobiomorpha > Lithobiidae > Lithobius > Lithobius niger. The sequence continues at coordinate 40,930 of JAHWFP010063865.1, forward strand.
TTGGCAGTCCTTTTTACCAGTTTGGGTTTTTGATGATATCCCCCTTTTTTTTAAATTGTGTATAAGACTCAACTCAACTAGCCTGCACATGTGTAATAAAGTGGCACGTCAACACTAGCTTGAATGGTAATGTCTAATATTTTAATTTCATATTTCACTATTTTGAGAGGCTGAACCAATCGCAATTTGGTGGCCTCTTTGCCAGTTTTTGGCTTTATTTTGACACTGTGTTTGTTTTTTCGTGAATTGGACGTAGGCACATTTTCATTGGTAAGTTGTTTACATTTGTGACGACACACTAGTGTGAGTCTAGATACGCAAGTCAGTATACACGTTGTCATTGTCCGAAGTTTGGCAGTCCAATCAGAGACGATGCCGACAATGCTAACAATGGTTATAACAATACTTTCGAATTTACGCGTCCTCCCACGCCATTCTTGTTACACCCCCAGGCTGTAAAGCAGAAAAGGTATGCAGTTCGTATCGTACTGCAGCTCTTCGTTAAATTTCATAGCTGGAAGCCTTCCTGCTATCTCGGTATCGGTGAATAATCACCCCATGGGAATTAACATGGGGATGAGCGGACTAGAAGAATTAGAAGAATTAGATGAAGAAACTAGTAATACATTTGCAACGTTATTGAGGGTCAAATTTTGCATTGGCATTGGTCTGGTAGGTCATTGCTCTCAATTTTACCATAATTTAAGCTTTTGTGCCGCATTATTATTTTCCCCCCAAGTACCCGAAATGTGCCAAACTATGCTTCAGGATATTAGACACTAAGGCTATGGCGTCGCGCTACAATGGTTTCCAACCTTGACAATTGAATTGATGTGATGTTTGTTACCTAACTTGGCGCGACACACTACCGTGTGTCTAGAGTCTGGTTCATTTCAAGTTTTTTTTTCACGCATATCCTGGACGGAATAAATAAGATCATGAGTCCATGAAAAGTTCCGTAGGAGTCATTTTCATAGGAGTTCCGTAGGAGTCATTTTCGTAGGAGTTCCGTAGGAGTCATTTTCGTAGGAGTTCCGTAGGAGTCATTTTCATAGACTCATGATAAGATTTAATTAGATAAAAAAAAACAAAAAAACACGCCATAAATAAGAATAGAACTAATTATCATATGAACGAAATTTGGGTTAGATTACCCTAATTGTAACCTAAGATTTATTTAGCTACTATGTTCTCTTCTCAGACGGCTTCTAATAAAATTCGTATCTGCAGCTTTATTTGTAGAGTGACTGGTCAACACAAAACACTCTAAAACTTTCTTACTACTCACCATTACGCTACTATGCTTATTTGGAGAATTTTAAGCAAAGTTGGGAAAATTGTATTTTTCATCAGCAAATAGTATCGGTCCAGTTGCGAGATGAAGAAAAGTCCAAAGAAAAACAGCAACTATAACAAAATTGTAGTCACATTAAAATAACTTTCAAAAGGTTTCTGAGCCTTTTTAATATCTACATTTTAAGCCATAACAATTTAAAATTGGTTCATTGGTTCGATCTTTAATGGAAGAGCGAAAACTCCAAACAACAACATACTTTTAGTGACATTAAAATAGCGTTAAAGGTCCCTGGACCTTTGAGTGCCTACATTTTAAGCTATAAAATTGAAAATGGTTCATTAGTTCGAGCTTTAAGGTGAAAGCAAAATTGTTCCAACGACAACAACAGCAACAAGAATGTTGTAGTTACATTAAAATAGCGTTCAAAAGGCCCTAATCTTGTTACACCTGCATTTTGAACTACAAAAATTGAAAATTGGTCCATTGGTTCGAACTCTGGGTGAGAGCAAAATTGTCCCAACAAGAATAACAACAGCAAGAATATTGTAATCAGCCTGAAATAACTGTTATAAGAGTCTGCGCCCTGTTAATACCTACGTTTCAGTATAAAAACGGAAAATCGGTTCATTGGTTCAATCTCTAGACTTTCCCAACAAAACTTCCCTAACAAAAATAATTACGGATAAACAATCAGATAATGAATCGAAAGTTCCCTAAAAAGATTTACAACAAAAAGAATATTGCAGTCACACTAAAATAAGTGACACAAGATGCAGCCTAAGCCTTGTTCAGTTTCACGCTATAAAAAATTGAAAATCGGCTCATTGATTCGATCTCCAGGTGAGAACTAAGAGTGCCAACAAAACAAAAACAACAAGAAATGGCCTCCACAGAACGGCCATTCCTTGTTGTTATTGTTGTTTTGTAGAGGCCAAACTATTCTATTGTTGTCATTAAAACGTTTAATGCAGTGAAATAGTTACGACACGGCGCCAAATACCGAAATTAGTTGGTCTCTGTCAATTATGGGGGAAACTATGGGGTTTCATAGTTTGACGTTTACATAGAAATTCGGCTTACATAAGGACCGTGGAACGGTTCTTGATAGATGAATTATGGTATAGATTATTATGTTGATAGATTAAATTATGTAGTCTGTGCACTTTATTCCCATAATCTCGTAAGTACACAACCTACACAACAACATACTTAGAAGGATTCGTTAATTATAACTGATGCTCGCCTTTTACAGGCTTCGCTGGCATGATCCAGCTCCTTCTCTAAATTAATCCCTCTGGAGAGTGTCATTAAATTAACTGCTGCAAGACTGCTAGACTATTAGGCCTACACCCACTCGTGGTTCAAATCAGCCAGCACGTATGGCAGACAGTTTGTCTCGTTATAGTTTGGCATCCCTTCATTAATTCTTTGCTCGCCGTCTTCCTCTCTCGCTCTCTCTCTGTGTTTGTCGAATGGAGCTTTCTCGTGACTTTTAGTCACTGATACCGCTTCCCCAATTAGTCGTATTTCGTTAGCTAATCTATCTCCTCAGCTAATTGGCTCGTGGCGCGGGGTTTAATTTTCTTCGATTATCTAATTGGCCGTAACGAAGTGAACTATTAACCAAACCATGAACCAAAACAGCAAGGGGGAATTCGTTGCCTCGTAAACCTATGGACGTAAGGTCGTTACGTTTCTTCGACTGTGAACCGGAAACGCCACAAGAGTGTGTGCGTGCGTGTGTGTGTGTGTGTGGTATAGACGTCCGTGGGTTGGGAAGTTTCCTTCATCCTCACACCCACTCACAGACCCCCCCCCCCACACACACACAAGCACGCGCGCGTGTATTGCTACAACTCACTTCCTCGTATCACCACCGGAGCCTCGAAAGTGAGTAGTTCTAACGCCTACTTTGGTCTCAGCAGGGAAATCAAGAAAACAGCCTGTTGGGCAAGGCCCTGGAAATTAGCAGCGAAATGGTGGGAAAATGAAGCCTAATTTGGAGGAGGTGTTGGCCTCTCCATTTTCTCAAGTTTGGCACATGCTAAATAACGCAGTTAAGTAGCTTGAGCGATCGATGCCAAGGAGAAGAGAGGGTTGCGAGACCTCTCCGTGGAGTTTGTGAATTCAAGTTCAGAACAAAACAAACTTCCTAAAACGGCTTACTTCCAGGAAAGAGAAAGAAGTTATTATAGCGGCTGAGCATAAAAAAAGATTGGCAAGACCAGTAGACGTTCACGTTATGGTGGACGGCGAGCCCGTCATCATTTTTCCAAAACAAAGTAGCAGCGGTGGTCGGGAACGGACCAGGTCACCAGGAGAGAGATAAGAGATGTATATATGTCCTTTATTTGCATGTAAATGTATATTTGCCCTTTTTACATATATATATATTTATATTTATATATATTTACATAAAGGATACAGACACGGGAGAGTGAAAAGTATCGACCCCAGTGAATTTACAGCCGGAAGATTTGATTTAGCCACCAAACAATCATTGATCGTTGGTCACCACGAAGTTGCTACATGTTAAGATCATCAAGGGGTTCCCCCTCCACCTGCCCATAAATATATTTGCCACTTCCGGTTTCTTTAGGAATAGGGCACTGATCCCAATTTGAGACATGTGCGGCCAGTGCGCTTACCACTGTGATCGACGCGCCATTAAGCATCAAGGGGGGGGGGGGGCGGGACTGCGGGCAGGAGGAGGGATTTGCGCGGGGCCACTGGATCCCTCACAAATCTCGCGTTGCGCGTTATTTTTTTTTGCCGTTTAGTAGCCGTACGATATATTGGACGTTTGACTGTAGGGTCAGTGGTAGAAAAATATTGCGATACTAACAAATTTCATCGACCGTGTTCCTCCAATGTGCGTCTGAATTCCACGCTAGTTTTAAGTCATCAGTTTGCTAATGCATCCTTGTACTCCTCTCTTGATCTAGAGAATTCCTTTGTGAAACCTTTACGTTAACTTTCTCAATCAGTATGCGTGTACCGTCACACCATCTACCTCCGTTCCCGTCCTCCCCCCCCCCAAAGTCATAATCTCAACCGCCAGTCCAAGTCCACCAAACCGAGGCATTTGGCACTGGGTCGCCTTTGAGTTCGTGCCAAGTTGCTTGGAACTCGTTACGAACGAATCAGATCGAAATTGGAAAGATAGCTCACGGGGCATTACCGTACCAAGACTCCGCAGCTTCCCCCTTGATCTCTGTATAGGGAGGTAGCGCTTTGGTGCAGACCACCTGGGTACAGTGAAACCTACCTTGTGTCGATAAAAAGTTTGTTCGTTTGCGTTCGTTGTTCGGAGTTGGCGTGCTGAGGATAGTGTTCAAGTTTCTTTGGCTTCTTTTTATTCTTCTTATAGGCTCCTCTTGCTGTTCGGAACAATAAGCGTGAAGGATAGTGAACGGAAACCCATTTTCCTAGACGTGGTCACGTACATACTCTCAGCAAAAATTTGCATTTTTGCAAAAAGCAATTTTGTTTGTTATTTTTAATTTTGCTCGTGCGGAAAACAATCATGAAACATTAGTGAGTAAAATTAAAAATAACCAAATTCCTTTTCTTGACTACAAAGAAAGGGAATTTTACTGGACTAAACTAAAAAAAACATTATCATAACCATTAGCAAGTAGAACATAGGCAAAAAAAAACAAAAAAAAACGTTTTATTATTGAGTTGTGGACTGGTTTTCGGTATGTGAGACGATTCCAAGATTAGGGGCAAGATTATTATTTTTTTTTTTTTTTTGCGCATGTATGACTAATGATCACACAATTTTTTTTTTAGTTTTGACTATTAAATTTTCATTTTTTTTGCAGTCAAGACAAGTTTTAAAAAATGCGATTGAGATTGATAACCCATGGAGCACCAGGCATTAGGCTAAACGATAAAAAAAAAGGCACCTTATATTTCGAAGAAATTACAAATTTCGTTCTCAAAGGTATATGTTGTCCGTTTTTTTTTTATATTCCTTTGAGAATGACGATAATTTTTTTTTCTTCGAAATATTAAGGTGCCTTGTTTTGTTTTTTAACCGTTTAATGCGTAGTGCTCCATGTAATTTATCTATAGAGAAGGAAGCAATTTTGGGATTTAAAACAAATTAACACGAAAGGTAACTGGAATTTTCAACAAGGTAATAAGCAAGATAGGGACAGAAATCAAGCAGGAAAAAAGAAATAGTCTTTAAATAACACAGAGCCAAACCTACTTTTATTTTATTTCATTTTTGGAAGCAAATGCCCCTACTGCCTGGACAGGGACTTGAACCACGACCCATTAAACCACAACCTATTAAACCAAAGGCAGACACCCCTACCGATCAGTCCATAGGCTGTGTCAGAAAAGAAAAACAATTGTCAAATTAACGTCCTTTTCAACTACTAAGGTTATCTCGAGACGGAGAGAGACAATTGTGCTAGGAATTCCCTGCTATCCTTTGCATGCGACAATCGACACGAACACGAGTGCATTTCCGGGGCATGCACAGGGGTGGGCCGAGGCCAGGATTGAACATGGAACTTTTGGCGTATGAGACAGTCACGCTACCCGCTGAGCCACCCTGACCCTCAAAAGGAGCGGGTTTCAGTTCACTGCTAAGGTTTATGATATTTAAGCCCAAAAGTAGGCAGAAACAGTCACGGACCTGTAATTATTTAGTAATAACTCAGTCCGTTTGGCGTTTTGCCTCGCATCAATCGCTGTATACTATAATAAAGAATGTTTTTTTTGTAAGTGCTGAGACTTTGTTAATCATTGCATACAAATTAGGTAAACCCTTTCGTCCTGTGTCAAAGTGTCATTAGAATCATGCAAGTAAGGGCAGTTTAAATACGTTCTTAACAATAAGTTTATGCATAATCCCATTTGTTCAGGACCTCCTACACGTACTTCCATGGTTGCAGAATGCGATGTTGTTGACAAGCTGTGGTTGAATTTAATTTACAATTACTGCGGAAGGTAATTACTGACAGCCTCCTTATGGAAGAATTACACGCACTAATACTTTGTTTATGGGCGTATTGATGGCTACGAGCGGATATTACGAGCTGAGCAACATCCGAGTAACGTAATCTCTACCAGCATACTATGGGATAAATTACACGTAAAATAGCCAATAACACGATAATTAAAATGCAACTTCTGTATCGAATTAGTGTACCACTCTGAAACTCTTCTGTTTGACGTTGTAACTTTGTGAAACTCGAACAACAGGAAACAAAGGAGGGCAGTGGCCGAGCGTGCCAAAAGCGTGAGGACGAATACTCAACGGAAATTGGATTTTGGGTATCTGTTTATATGTGCTCATTGTCTGTGTGATTGTCTGTTCGAGACTTCGGTAACGTTCGGAAGTTTATTCTGATTTGGTTAAAATTTAGTGACAAGGGTGCTTTTTTGTGCATGAAATACCTGAGGTAGAAGATAAAATTCTTACTTCAAATATTGTTGGAGATATATTCGTTGGATAGCTTAGCCGATGTTTAATAGCGGCGCTATGACACCCCGACTGTAACGACAGTGGCCCCGAGCATTACATGAACAGCAGAAAGCCATTTGCCATATCATGCTATAGCGAAAGTTTTGGAAAAAGTAAGCACTGTAACAAAGCATGTTAAAAAAGCGATGCCAGAAGTGCACGGCATATGCTGGTGTGCACGACTGTTTTCCATCGCCTTCCATCAGGCTATTCTGTATTTTCGGCATAGCTTCTGGCATTCCATCTGAGAGTTAAATGGATCTTTGTTCTTCGGGGCTCACATTGTATCATCTTTTGTGATTGTATGAGTGCCCGTCCTTGGCGACGTACAACCCTCGGACTCCTTGACACAGCGGATCCGAGCTCAGCATTCTCGCTTGCCTGGCCAGCGGAAGACTGTCATTTTCTGCCTGATCCCGAGACTTGTTGAGATTGCTGGGAATGAACACGCTGAAGTGGCAGCGAGAGGGGTCATTTCTGATACTCTTGATCTCAGCATTGTTCCCTAGGACATCTTTCCAATCCTACGTCTGAGATTGCATGCTGCTTGGAAGACCTTGTGAGACAAACAAGACGGCAGTAAACTGCGGGTTATTAAAGGTATAGTCCAAGCATGGCACTGGCTTGTTGCCAAGAGGTGGTGGGTCATTTGCGTATTGGTCATACCAACCTTGCTAATTGCTTTCTTTTATTAGACAAAACAGGTTTTTTTTTTATTATTTCGAATTATCCTTTTTGAACACTATTGCTTTAAGTGAATTAATTAACACGGCCGTGTATACTAGAGTTCGTTTGCGCACGAAAATTTCGGAAAATTGGACAGGAGGAGGGGAGCCTGGGGAGGCGGCGGGGCTAACAATGTCAGAATGTTACAATGCTACAAATGTAACAATGGGGTTATAACAAGCGAGGCGCACAATATCGGATTATAGCTCACTCGAACAAGATGCAACAATTATTATGGTTGGGTGCTGGGAAAGTAAGTAAAAACGGATTAGAGTTCACTCAAACGCAACAAACTATAATTTGAACTCCAATTCGCAAAACGTAAACCCACAAACACACACAAAATATACGCCATAAACAGCAAAACGCTACAAAATTGAAAGATAAAAATGCATACCCAAAATGAACACTTAATTATTCAAACGAACTAGAAATAACTACCTCAAACGACCTCCAAACACAAACACAGGCAAAAAACTGCCTTAACTAGGAGTTTGCTTGTTTCACAAATTATAAATGCACTTAAAATACACACATGCCCACTCACACGAAACAGACTTAATATATGAAACAACAAACACAGACAAATATTTAAAAAAAAGTCTGTATAATACACAAATTACGCGTACACGCCCAAAAACCGAAACATTAAACTTTTCAAACATAAACTGGGCTTTCTTTCTGACATAACCATTGATCAAAAACAGTCCTTGTTCCTTGGTATTGGAGTTCAAATTAAAATTCGTTGCGTTCGAGTGAACTCTAATCCGTGTACCTTCACGGATTAGAGTTCACTCACAGCCGTGTACCTTCACGGATGTGAGTATGGGGATACGAGCTCTAATGTTTTTTTCCTAAACAGCGAAGCCGTTTTTTGCTCAGTTAATTTATTTATTTTTCTTCCGTTAATGGCAGCAAACATGGAATCCTGGCATCCTTCGTAGCTGGTTTGCGAAGTCTTTTATTATAAAAGGCCCTGAGAGATGGCCATTTAGATACATATAACAGGGTGTCTGTGCAGCGATTGGGAGTTCGTTGGTTTTAATTATGGTCATGTTATCTCTATGAAAATAATAATAAAAGCTCTAAGCTGTTTTTCATTGTACAATTTTTGCTGTTGCGCTATTGTTTCATTAGTCCAAAAAATAAAGGGGGAGGAGTGAGGCATAATGGCGCGTCGACAGTAATGTCATTAGCGCCAACCTCAGTCACAGTGCAGTCGTCCGGTTACCACTGCACCAAAAAATAAGGGTAAAGCCAATCAAAAGTTAAGTAAGTTTATTCATCCAACACAAATTACAATATTAAGCACAAAAAGTAAACATTCATTCCACAAGAGCTGATGCTTGCGTGTGGTTTGAGAGCAGCTAGACCAAGAAAAACAATTGCATTGCAGTTTTGCAAGCAAAATCAAAGATTTAGCGCCAAAAATAAAACACCATCGAAATCATACGCAACAAATTTATGAAAAGGGAGACAAAAGCAACATAAAACACAGAGAGGAGTGAAATATATACAAATCTATTCACAAAGAAAACTCGAGGAACAAACAAAATGTAGTCAAATACTTACTTAATAATAAATTGCAGACCCCCCCCCCC
>JAHWFP010063865.1:50138-61302 GCA_023313725.1 Lithobius niger
GCTAAACCTGCTTTCTGAACTATTTCTGTCCAGGTCAATCAACCACCTAAACCGATTTTTCTGAAACGTGTGCTGATTAGTATTTTTTTAAATGTTAATAGGCAGGTATTTGTTTTGAAATCCGCTGCCAAGGTAAAAACTTAGTTACCAGCCGGTATATGTAACAATCAACTCCAAATGTCCGCAAATTTGTTGGCACCGAGTCTGACATGCCCCCTCCCCCTCCTCCCCTAGTTGTTACATAAGAAGGATGTAACTCTAATTTTATACCGCACTTCTCCGTACAGTTTGTTACGCCATAAGGGTAGAATTCGAGACATGCAAAATTTTCTCAAGGCAGAATTCTTTTAGTTTTCGTTACGTTAGCACCCTCTTTACTTAACAGGGGCTAGGCTAAAGTCCGCGGGACATAAAACAGATCATGATCTTGCTTGCGTAGCAACAAAAAGTTCAGCCTCATGCTACTAACTTCTCTTCATAAGATATTGGCAAACTTCTACGGCATTCCACATTCTCCAAGATTGAAAAAAAATTCCTTCGGTTTTATGATTTCATTCCTGAAACTAATTGCCTTCCTAGAGTTCCTGGTTGTTGTCTAAATGTAATAAAGTCGTTGCAATAAAATCTTTTGGTATTTGATTTTCATTAAAGTTAATCGGCAACGGTTTAATGAAAGTTTCAATTAACTGGTAAACAGTTCGTGCAGGACAGCTCGTTCATCTTTTTGATGTGGAGAGTACGTTCTACACTATTGAATGAGTCATAAACTATGAATTATGACTGTAACGGATGCCTAATTAGTCAAAATTTTTGCCTGAGTCTTAAAACACATTGCAGGTTCTACAAAACCTTGAAAAATCACTCGTATACGAAAAAAAAAAGTTTTTAATCTATTCCAGTCCAGACCTATACAGTCGATTCATGGTGGAAATTGGCCGAATGGGATAACTTGGAAGGATATGGGGAGTTTTAAATTGTTTTTGGGCCCAGAGAATTACCTATTTAAGAAATGTTCTTGGTTTTCTAAGACCCTTGTGGCAAGAGTTAGATGTGGGTCTATTAGTGTTAGAAACAAAATGTGGAATGTCGATAAAGTTTGTTGACTTTGTAACCTGGAGGAGGTCCAAACTGTGCAACATCTTTTGTACTCTTGTCCCTATTTTAATGTGAAGAGGGATATGATTCCAGCATTGCAGTATCATCGTAATTTGCAAGATCAGGAGTATAAGAAACTTACGTGTGAACCATTGGCCAACACAAAATGGTTAGATATTGTTATTGCATTTCAGAAATTGTAAGGAATTCCAGTTGTAGCCTATCTTGTTCCCGAAATTTCATAAGGCCAAAATTTATGTACAGTTGTTGTTAAATTTCTTAATTTTTTTCTTAACATTGGGTTGTGTACTTTGTCTACACCAAAAAGTAATGGACAAATACAGTTGAATATTATTATTATTATTATTATTATTAACACGATTCATTCTATTATCCACAGGCTCGTTTGCCAGGCCTCTTAACAACTCGACTGAGCTAGGAATACTGATTATTAAGGACGCTTTTCGTTTTCGTGGCTAGACCATGTTATTTTGTCTCCTTGCTTACATTGTGGTGTGGGTGGGGGGAGGCCGCCCCCCCCCCCCCCTCCCCGCGGTGCGCCCGGGCCGCCCCGGAAACGGGTTGGTTATTCATGTTTTTTTTGGGTGTAGTCATTGTTTAATTACGTTTATCAACACCCACCGAGGTAACATAGACTACAGTTGGACGAAATGAAAAAATACAACAGTATTGTTGTGCAAGCTCGTTACCAGCTGCTAAAAAAGTTGAGCTAGAATTTTTTTTTTTATCATTCAAGAAATTATAACCGGCAAAATTTCCCTCGACCGAAATTTTAGTAAAATTTGGTTCACTATACCCTAGTCAATTTTTTGTTTAAAAATAACAGTAGGTCACGGTAAATTTCCTTATGTTTAATTGCTTTCTACCACAATATTCCGTATTTTGCCTTATTATTTACGTAAAAAAATTCTTATTTTATACTTATTCTCACTCAAACCCGCTACGACCCCTGGAGTTGGGGCTCTGTTCCCGTTCTTGGGCCTTGTTCTACTGTTTTTTTTCACTACTTTTTTTTTTTAAATACGCCTCTCCAGCCACGAATAATTTTTTTTAATTGTAAAGTTAATTATAATATATGCCTAAAACTTTAAACGTAGTTTACGTTGTGATCATTAATTTCTACAATTTATACTGCTACTCCCACAGATATAATATTGATTGTATCTCGTTGCGTATTATTATTGCCAGTTTGGAAATCAGAATTCATTCATTGCTTGCCTTCCCAATCATAACTCACTACAAACTTTTCATATTTTAATAAAACGAAGACCATATTCTGAACAAAAATAAAATAAAACGTGACGTTTCGTCCCGTCAACGTAGACGTCATCAGGCAGACTTTGATCGGTGTTTTAAGGAAGTAAGTATCCCTTATTGTGTTGATTCTGCGTCAGATGACGTCTAAGTTAAGGTGATAAAACGTTTACTTGTTTGAGGTAATCCCTTTTTCTTAAAGATTTCAACACAGTCCAAAAATTGCGTATAATACACGTCCAGATTATTTTTTAAATCATTGGTAAACCCATAGCCACCACTAGTGAATGCCCAACACAAAAATCAAACTAACAAAACCAAGCAACGAAAACCTTCCTTACCTAAATAAAGAATAAATCACAAGGTAAACGAAGGAAACAGTCTGCTTTAAAGATTGGCTCTCTGAGGATACAAGATACACTAATCTGAGAAGAAAAAGACAACTGCTCCCACTAGGACTCGAACCCAGGGCTTACGGTCCGGCACTTACTTGTTGAGTGTCGCCATCTTGATGGTGTTCGTTGTCGTTTCCATCTTCCGCATGACATTGCTCGTCAACTGGGCGATAAGTCTGTCCTCCTGTCCGGTGTTTTTCAATTTTTGCAGGAGGTACAAATGTATGACAAGATTTAGATTAGGGGTTTGAATAACATCTCTGTAATGTGTGGTGCAGTGGCAACCTGGACCACTGCGCTGTGACTCAGGTTGGCGCTAATGACCAAGTTGTCGACGCGCCATTAAGCCTCAATCCCCCCCCCCCCCCCAGGGCTAACCGCTTACTAAACCGCACGCTCTAACGACATGCGCTCTACCGGGGCGGTACTGGCTACAGGCTCCAGCCGAGCTAAGTAGCTGTACAGTCTTTCTCAGTGGTGACCTAAAGTTCACAAACGTACAGGAGGGAAAGCATCATTGCTTTTTGGCCTACTCACTATAATGCTTGCTTCCTAGTTACATCCTGACCAGGACAATAGTTGCTCGTCACGCACTAACCTCGAATATGACGGAATTTTGATGCAGTCGTTGGCTCTATCGTGTGCAAAGATGATAGCGATTGCGTCAAAATTAATCATTCGCAACGTTCGCGAGTGACTAGCAACTCACCGCAGGTCGAGACCCGACAATGCCACTGACGCACGACGACCATGGCGTCAGACGGCAAAGTTTCCCGTTGTAGTCTCAACCTGGCCAGATTGACATTTGAAGTCGCTGTTTGCCGGACAATGGCGGCTCAAGGTAAGCGAAAGAAGCAAGAGTGCGTCATATTTAAACGCTTTGACATCTCATGTGCTGGCTCACTGTTACCAACAAACTCTAAATAATCGTTCCTGTCCCAATCTGAATCTTTGACAACTGAACAACGGTAAAGACTACCAATTTTGTAATGCAACTAGGACAGCTACCGCATTTTGCCAGTCCCTTAGTGTAAATTAGATTAGATCCATGTAAGCAAAGCCGAGTTCAAATAATACCAGCACTAAAAAAAAACAAAAAAAAAACACTTAAGCATATAAAATGCTGATGTAAGCCTTAAAAAAAAATTAATTGCTTAAAGGAGAACATACAAGAAAACATACAAGAAAAAACATGTAAAAGATTAAGCTCAAGCTTTGTGCGCCTTAAAAAAAATAATGATCTTAAGGAACAGATACAAGTAAAATACATGTAAGCCATCAGCGTCGCACTGATGCGTGTGAAATAATCTCCAGCATCCCAAAAACAAACTAGAGCTTCTTTTACACGTATTAGTGCAGCATTAAAGCTTACATGTCCTTTTCGTGTATCTGTTCCTTAAGATCATTATTTTTTTTAAGGCTTACATCCGTATTTTATATCTTAAGCGGTTTTTTTTTACTACTAATATATATTATTTTTGCACGGAGGTTTTTTCAGGTAAATAAAGTAATTACAATTTTGATATGAGATAATCGCGATTTGAAATAATCGAGATGAACGTTTCTTGAGGTAAATCACTCTCAATAAAATAGCGTTCAAAAGGCCCTGGTTCTTGTTAAAACCATCGTTTTAGCCATAAAGAAGTGGAATATTTGTTACAGCACTTCCAAATATCGAATTACGTTGGTCTATGGTAATTCTGTGGACAACTAATTATAGGGTTTCAAAGGGCACTTTCATAAACTCATCGAACAACTCAGTGCGGAAGCCCCACTTACGAACTATTTTTAGAAGGTGGGGCTTCAGCACTGAGTTGTTCGATGAGTTTATGAAAGTGCCCAAGTTCGACGTTTTACAATGGAAGTTCATGTATGCTGAGGCTTACATGTGGACCACGAACCGTTGGCTTAAGGACTGGACTCTGCTTTTCTATGCAATTTTTGGTTAAGACAGATACCTTAGCCCATTTCACCACAGACGAGTTCCACCATGTATCTTTCTGAAGGGAGCGAGTTTCTTCGGAACTAGACTGAAACGATCAGCCAGGTGGATAATATGTTGCCCCACAACGAACACTGCAGAATTCGTAATGTTTCTCAAAGGTGTGAAACTTCAGTGGTGAACTTCGGTTGTTCGGCAAACAACGACCATAGTATACCAGGGATCACACGCTTCTTGTAACATTACACCATTATCCATATCCATGCCACTAGCAGGCCGAAAGAGTCGAGCATCCATCATTTTAAGGTCAGCAGTTCGATTCCGTGCTACGTTAGTTTAACGTAACAATTTTAAAAGGCAACGTGTGCGAGACAGTCAAAATTTGCGCATCACATGCATCTTTATACCCGCAGAACGTCCCTCAAACTGCAAATCAGGACTGCGAAAACATGAGTTGAACCATTATTATTCTCTTCGTAATGCATGTCATTAAAATCTGTCTAGATTGATTTTGACTTAAAAATGTGACGTCAAGATCATAGTTGCATTTGAATTAGAGATGAAGTCCATCTTTAGCAGCTGACGACGAATTCTTGAGCTTTCGGGTTTCTGTCTTTCAATACAAAGCCTCGAATCGATTAGTCTCACCGGGACGGGTCCTATTAGTACCAAATGTTACAATTTTAAGCGGGAAAACCTAAATGTTAATTAACTTTTCCTTTGATTAGGGGAAAGTTAAGAAAGTGGGAGATAATAATCCAGCGTAACGAAAGCCTTCGTAGCCGTGCGTTACACTAGCAGCCTTTGTGTTCCTTTGTCACAAAGTTGAGATAGAAGCTATTGGTTTTGGTTTCCAGCCGCAGGCTAGAACATTCACTGTCACCCAATCCTATTTCAACAAAGCAACTAAAGTAGGCGGTTGACTACCCGTGTGTTGGTGTGAGCGTATCGTGTGTTGAGCGCACACACATAGAGCACATCGTGTATTGAGTACACAGGCAGAATAAACCATACATCGAGCGCATACCCGGAGTTTCATTCTTCGTGTATTCCGGCAGTTCTGACTGGGGAGAAGTTAGAATGTTTATCATTCCCGCGCGAAGCACGCCTTCCCCCATCCCTCCTAACCACACAGTACTGCTGCGTGCTGTCAGATGTGTACTCGATTTTCGTTTTGGTAGCGTGCGCTCTATCACAATTTACCTGCGCTCGTACCATATAGCATGACGTTGCATGTCAGGAGGGTTCGAGTTTGGAGGGCAAATGGGAAGAAACACGCGTTGCTACTACGGTTGCTCTTTGGGACAAACTGAACTTTTTTCTACATACGTAGAATATTCGCGAAACCGGAACTTCGGCGCTTCAACGCCGGATAAAACTATACAACCTGCGATATGGTAAACTGCGCCTGCGCCAGTGGCCATCTTGTTCCGGTATTATAAAAGTTTCGTGTGTGCAGAAAAAAGTTGTGTTGTATCCCAATAAACTACCGTACGTTGTTGCGATCGCGCAGCTTAAAAATGGCCGGCAAACAACAATAAGGGGAGAGAGGAAGAGCGAATTTCGTGAAGGCCCATTGTGTTAGCGAACGTTTGCCATACGCGGTTTGTAAAAATACCACGAATTGTTTTGGCAGTTTGCGACAATACAACATTTATTTCCCGGCATCTTTGAACTTCAAAGTGAGCCGGCTTACGCTACGATTTCCAGCGCCATGTTGTCTGTGCTTCTGCGGTCCTTGTCAAGCGGTGAGCGCTCTTTGCGCTAGTAACCCTATCTGTAAGGTTACGTGGCTTAAGCGTTGCTACCCATTGGTGAAACTCGCCCAAATTAAAATTGGTTGTATAAATTACGCCACAACTGAAAACCCATGTTAAAATTTCAAGAATGCTGTTAAAAAAAAAACAATGAACTAATGAAAACAAAATGTACACCTCAAAATAAAATTATTGCTATGACTATGATAAAATCATTATTACATTAAAGATAAAGATGATTAGGACAGCAGAAGAGACAGGCAAGTATAACATTAAACAAATGAAGAAAATAGCAATAATAGGTGTTTGTTTATGTAAACCACGGCCTGAATACTACCAAATCCCCTTTCATTTTGTCTTTGCTCAACACTATACAGGGTGTTTCAAACTCGCGCTTGCGCTCGTGCGATTTCCCTCCACCCCCTCGATATTGGACTAGCCGTTTCTCGCAAACCGTTAAACCGGCTATACCTCACGGATATCTATATATATAATTACACAAAATCCGCAAGGCAGCCAGCAGCAGCAGCAAGCAGGACATACGAAGCAGTCATCTGCATCTGCAGCGCAGCCAGCAGGACATACGATGCCATCTACCGACGGAACGGCAAATTACAAGAGTAGCAGCCAAGGCCCGCTGAGATAGTAGCTGCGCCCAGAATGCAACGTCCAGCAGCGCGAACATACGATGCCATCTACCGACCGAACGGCAACTTAATGAGGGGGGGGCGGACCGGGGAGGGGGGAGGGAAGGAGAGTGAGACGACGCGGAATGAGCGAGCGAGCGAGCGACTCCGCTAGTCTATTGCTAAATTATTAGTAACTTTTTTTTCGTAATCTTTGTCATGGACGAATCTGTACCACGATTACTTTCATTGTTCATTTACTGATCGACGTTTTTAAATAGGGTGTCCAGTAATTTATGAACACCTTGCATAATTTTAAGCTGACAATTATTAATATACCTTAGAGTGGGTTAATTTGGATAATCGACACTTTTTACAACGACTGAAAGTGTCATAAATCCACATACAATCATGTACACCAAATCAACACCAACATGTTCGGGATGTCGTTATTTTTCCTATCCCCTCGGAAACCGGAAATGGCGTAACAATGAAACTAACCCGTACAAAACCAGCCGACTATGTTACGTTTTGTACTGCAACTGTAGTGGTATCCACTAACGGGAAGATATCTAAAATTACGCCCCAAATCTACAGCATCACTTCTACATTTAGACTTAAAGGCGGGTTAAACAAAAGCCTGCAGCATTTAGCGCCACTGAGTTCTCACAGAACTCGGCAGTCTTGTAAATATGGAGTCGAGACAGAGCTTGCGTATTCTGAAAAGGACGACCGCATAGCTTTTAACGCAACAAATAAGCACGTGCCTCTTTAGTTACTGAGAAAAAATGTGGGGCGTCCTCATAATGCACCTGGGAACGCTGTAAAGCTTAACGATATTATTGTCACTAGATGGCGCCACTGTATTTTCTTTATATTCTACCGTACCGTAGCGCCATTTAGTGGCAATAGTATCGCTAATCTTTCAGTACATTCCTAAAGAACCGAACAGAGCGAACAGAACGCACCACTGTTACAGACAGTTTGGCTCCAAACTTGACGTCGCGCGTGCGCAATGATGTTGCGTCAGCCATTCAGTACCTTCCTAAACTACAACAC
Source organism: Lithobius niger (assembly GCA_023313725.1). Classification (NCBI taxonomy): domain Eukaryota; kingdom Metazoa; phylum Arthropoda; class Chilopoda; order Lithobiomorpha; family Lithobiidae; genus Lithobius; species Lithobius niger. Next base: position 58,288 of record JAHWFP010063865.1, read on the forward strand.
AGCTCAGCAGAGTATTTGATACGTCATACTTTCACCGCGACCAGACCTGGCTAATGGATTTGACCAGGATTGGCTTGGCTAATAGATTTGACCAGGCGAGAGCAATGCCAAATTGCGAACCATCTCAGGGAGGTGGTTTGCTGGGGTGGAGGTTTGAGCATGCGCGAGGTAACAGTTTTGACGAAACAGATTCATCGCTGACGATGTTGACGTCAATCAAGCCGCATCAACACAGATATTAAGCAGGGAATGAGCCAAACTGTCACCAACAGTGGTGCGTTTGGTTCGCTCTGTTTGGTTGTTTAGGAAGGTACCGTTTACATCTTACTTCCTGGTTAACAAGGACGTAACACATTTTTACTCATTAGTTATGGAGGCACGTGGCTTGTGGGTTGTGCTAGAGGATATTTCTTTGTACCTTTCTTTGCTTGTTGCGTGCAAGCGCTAGGGACAATTAAACCATGCGCAATGGCTGTTTACCGTGACGTCACCATGAGTTAGCCAATGACGAACGAGAACAACGGCTGTTTGGCCGTCTGATTGGATTATCCCAGTCACGTGGTGTGCACGTCACAGCAAATAGCCATGGCGCGTGGTATAGACAGCGCTAGATGCTACAAGCTTTCTTTTAATGGCAACCTGCCTTTATATTCTCTTTTAGCTCAGCTGTATGTAAGGATTTTCATGTACCATATGAAAATAATGATATTACGCTCATTCTCACATGGGACCGTAGCGACGCTTGGTGTAGCAAATCTTATTTACATAAGACTCATGCGACTGACATATGCAAATCAGATAAACGAAATGTCACGTAAGAATTTCCCTGCCATCGATAGCAAAAACGCCACATACACGTCGTTAATCACACAAATAAAATTATCAAAAACTAAGTCGATTGCTTAGCTAGGCTTCAACCCCAAATTACGTTAAAATGTGACACGTATCCTTTAGCCTTTACAAATACGACAACAAAATTACCCCTGTAGTACAAGGCTAGAAAAATAAATAGACGATTAAGAGCGGCAGTAACACCTTAGATAAACGGGTTGCGTGCTTAAAGGCGACCCAAACACGTACACAAATAGGGGAAGCGATTCTATCTCACATCCACTTGGTTCAGAGACCAAGCACCTAATAATCCGGACCAATACTGCACTGTGACTGAGGTTGGCACTAATGACCTAGCTGTCGACGCGCCGTTATGCTTAAATCCTCCCCCCCCCCCCATAACTTGTTTGTGCTTTGCTTGTTTTACCCTCATAAAACTCGCTTTCTTTCGCTGACTTAGTAGCCACTTTTTTTTTCTTCTTGCGTAGGCGTTCTTCCTGGTATGGAAGGGGTTAAAGGAAGAGAGAGATAGGAGCCTTAACAGCGGTACTTCACTGGAGGTTTCAGGTGGTGCAGCACCACGACAGCAACAAATACAGTTTACGTTAGTATTACTGCAACCAACGTTGTAAACCTTCAGAACTTCTACAGTAAAATAAAAATGGATTAGGGTCGACCCGGATCTTATGTATTGTTTCAATTCTGTCAACTCTGAAAACAGTCGCAGCTAATCTTTCTCTATAATTAAAATGTTTTAAGACCATGTATACCCACTTTGAAAACCGTCACAGAAACCGACAGTCTTGTAAATATGGGGACGAGACAGAGCTAGAGTACGTATTCTGAAAAGGACGACCGCCTTGTTTTGTATTTTTTACCTTTCATCCTATGACCAGGAGATATAGTGTCGTGGTAACTCACCTGTTACGGCAGTAGACTTGCTATTGGAAAACACATTAACAAGATAACAAGAATAAAAATCCTGCAAAGTGTACATACGTGTGACGTTTCGGGGATAACCGGGAAAACACTGGTTTGATTCCCAGTCTCGTGATTACGTTTGATTTATTTCCTTCTTGATGACCATCATACATGGGTCGTTGCTGCAGCCCCCGGACGCTACGATGGGGGTGATTGTTCATTTACTTTGTGATGTGCTTCATTTTGGGCTCATATGTCCAGAAAACAGTCAATCATGTAGACCCTTGGTAAACCGCGGTTAAACTCTCTCAGGAGGGTCGTATCTTTTAATAAGTATGGTGACCAATCAGACCCTGCATACTTTAAAACTGGACGATGGCTCATTTTGCAAGCCCCAACCAAGGTATTTATTGTGAAGGTATCCCCTGACCGGGTAAAAAAAATAGCAAGTTATATACGCCAGAAGTACCTTTAATGTTCAGCCATAAAATACCTTTCAAGTCTTGCTCCTGAAGAGTATGTTACGGTAAAAAATTAACGGTATTTGCTGCGTATCTGCCTTGCGATTTTTTTTTTACCTGGCCTGAGGATACCGTCACAGTAACAATTCACAATCGCAAAACAACGTTTTACTTTGTAAGGTATTTACATCCCCAGAACTGACACTGTCAATGACGTAAGTATTACACTCCGAAGACACTGTGCACTTATAGTACATACTGCTGTTAACCAAGTCAGCCTTCACACGAACTGAGTAATGCCGGTATACAAGTCGTGTGACGGCTGAGCTGGTACACAGTGGTGATACGAACTATATATACAGTTCACATCATCTTCACAGTGTGTGTAGGTAAGCTTATAACGATAAGATACCATTTAACGAATTAACTTTGTGACTTGCTAATACTTTGTCCTTCCTTTTTTCTGAGCGTCGATACCAAAAAAACAGAATTTGAGCTTTGTACTATTCCAAGTGTAACTTGTATTTGTCTCCAGATCAACCGTGCCCGCTCCTCTGTCTCAACGTTTATTTTTTCTTTCCCTCTTTCCAGATGCGTCGCCCGAGTTTCGCAAGACATTCGCTGGTGAGACGGTCCACCCGGGAGTGGTTGTGGCGTTGGTGTGCGTAGCAACTGGTAACCCCCAGCCCTCGATCGCTTGGACATTGGATGGGCTTCAGATCCCTCGCAACGATCGCTTTGCGCGCGGGGAGTTGGCTAGCGACAAAGGGGACGTGATTGGCTACCTCAACATTTCCAATGT
>JAHWFP010063866.1:0-15815 GCA_023313725.1 Lithobius niger
AATCGACTGCTTGCACGAGATATCGAGTACACCTTGCTTAAATACATAGAAAATGGCTCTAAATCTAAAATTTTCATTTTTATTCCATACTTACCAGGTGCCACTGAACAACTAAGAAAATTATTAGCTCAATATGGTTTTACTTTAGTCTCCTCTACAAATCAAAATTAAAAACACCTCACCATGCTAAGAATTTTGGTTGATCACAAGGAGGCCCAAAAACAGTATCGTTGTTTATCAAATTTCCTGTGGCAAACCAACCTGCTGGGCGTCTTAATAGGGAAGACGACGCAAACTTTGAATAAAGGTTATCATCCTGCAATATTAAGTCTTAAATTTAATGACACAACTAATTCTTTAGTACAGCCCCAACTAATGACAGGAGTTTTTCTGTTCCATGAAAAATATTACCAATGAAGAATTAACTTGGTAACAGTAACTATCTGCATCCTTACTAACTGTCCCCGGTCCATGAACACTTTTTGCCAGTAAATAAACAATTTTATAAATATATCCCTATCTTCCACTAAGTAGGAATATCAAATGTTTTCTGCTAGCACCTTTTCCTATTTAATAGCATGCAGAAACCCGGCCCACCACTTATGTCCTGCTTTGCAGGGAGTTTGTCTGTGTTTCTATTGCCCTGGCTTATTTTCTTTTTATCAGTACTAATATCACGAGAGCGTAGTTATTTATCGATAAATTTCCTCAATCACGAGTTGCATTCCAAAGCTGAAAAAATACCGAGCACTTGCGCGAGGTGTTTTTATCAGCTTCGGAATGTAACGAGTGGTTAAGAAAATTTATCGATACATAAAACTACGCTCGAGTTGTATTTGAAACGAGAATATACCATCTCCTTTAAACACCACTTCAACTTGCATTATATGGCAGTGGCATGTCGCTTGAATTCAAAGTGCCAGCGTGCGCGAAATGATGAAAGTGTACAAATTGTTTCCAGATGCACTTACTGGTTCATTTACTGTTTATAGGATTGGTATTTACTACCGCCGCCTTCATAAATAAAGCAGTTTTGTTTCTCTAACGATCCGTCACAAATTTTCCGAAACCGAAAGTAACTTTCGTGATAGGACAAAGTAGGTTGTCAGAGCGTTTCAACCTAAGTAAATACGTGTTTTATTTTTAATGAACATGTTGTTTCTTAGATTTAAAATATAAAATGCACCGTGACAATACTAAGTTTTATGACAATTATTAATTTATTTTGTACTATTTCCGGTTATTTCAAGTACCGCATAATATTTGCGTACTGGAGTTTGCCTTTACTGCTACGCTTAGCATAGTATCGGCAATAAGCCTAACATAATAGGAGAAGCCTCACGCACTTGGGCTGCCCATCTTCTGTCAACATGGTAACCAAAGATTAAACGCACATCGCCGGGAGCTCAAATATTAGATAATTTATCTATCAGGTACGTCGTATACGTTTAGAAATTGGTTTAGGCCTGCCAAATGCAGTTCTTTCAAACGTTTGTTATACTGTGAAAAACAGGATTCAGGCGAGTCCATCGTGAAAACCAAGATGGAGGGGTGACGTTGACAGTTTAATCTGATAAAATACCGTGCGGTCGTTTAATCAACGTTAAGTAGGCGTAATTGGTTGGTAGCCACCCTTTATTGGCTTCCCATTGGTTAATTGTTGTTGTAAAAATATGAAGGTATATTCTCGTTGTATAATGTTTTTACTCGTGGTTTTGTTGGTAATTTGTGGGTTACAACCAAAAGTGTTTTTTTTTTATGTATTGACTTTAGCTCCTTTGGGCTAAAAAATAATTGTTTTGCTTGATAAGGGGTCTAGGTCTGACCACAACCATCATATTTTTAGTGTTGTTACTTGTACACCTTATTGGCTTTTTATTTCTTCATCAGTTATTAGTTGCCCTAATTTTGGAGCAAGAAAAATATGACGTGAAAATCGAGCAAGCAATGCTATTCCCAATGCTATGGCCCCAAATGCTATTCGAAAGAATTCTAAATTATGCACCGAAACGATTCTGACCATCCTCTCCAATTTTGGAAAGCTCTCTGTTCTTGACTATCTTCACTAAAACGCCCACAATTTTAGTATCACTGTGTAAGTCATACAAGCTTTTATGAAAAAAGCAGTACATCTTTTAAATACGTCAAAAGCAGAGAGTGCCGTAATGGTACAAACTCACTAGAGTACTCCTTACTGGAGGCAAGGACTCTACAAATTCAACCTTTTAAAAAAAAAAATTTCTTGGAGCCTTTTGTTATTAGAAGCAAACAAATGTTCGTGTAGATGAACCAGCTAATTTTGAACCTTACTAGACTTTTGAGAAGGAGAAAGAAGTCTAGTTAAGGATGGGGCAAACCCTGAGATATGAACTAGAAAACCAATTTTACTTACTCTGGGCGTTATTTCCTAATGGCATTTTTTCTTGGGAGCATTTTTTCCTATGGGCGTTTTTCCATGGGGGCGTTTTTACACTTGGGCGATTCGTTGGGTGCGTTCTTTTTTTTTGGAGGGGGGGCATTTTGTGGGGGCCTTTTTTCTTAGATTCTTGCTAATAGATCTACTAGAATTGATCACTGAGCTGGCATTTTAAAAGAGCAAATCTAATATTGTTTCCAAATCATAATTTCTCACATAAGTCATTAGCCACATCAGGTTCATCTCCCATTTCTTCCTTCATCTCTGACTGTAATGCAAGATTGTGATCCATTTTAGGGCCAAGGTCTGTAAAAAACAAATTTTCTCTTGGTGACGTAAAGTAAATTGTAAACACTGGGAAACATAGGGGAGATGTATAATTATTACTGCTAACATTACAGCTCCTTTCATTATCTTTTCGACTGGTTGTCAGCAAACTATCCTACATTGAATCCAAAGGACCTAAAGTGCATCAGAATTATAATGCCATCAATCCAAGAATGAAAATCCAGGAGAAAATTTACAATCTGTGGCATTAAAACGTTCTGCAGTGCGAAAATTTTGTTTTCTCTAAAGTTAGTGGGTTTCAATTTCTGTCCACTAGGTTTTTTTTTGGCTGGGGGTTATGCTCTTTTGCTACGTGCTACCAGGGATGAGCAATCATATATTTTCAATTCTTTACAGCATCTTTCAGCAAACGCTGCATCGTCTCGTTGCTTCGTTGCTCTTGGCTGGCACTCGCAGAAGCCTTTTGTTTCGATTTTTTTATAGTTTTTGCAATGCATATGAAACCAGGCGTAAACTATATTAGGATTAATTTTTAAGATGTATGCAGACAACCTCTGAGTAAACGAGTTCATTGTCCCTTAATCAACATTTCTTTGAAACCCAACATTCGTTTTATGCCAAAACGTTGTTAATTCGCAAGTGGAGAGACCAAGTTTTGATGCAACCTGACGAGCAAGCTCTTGCAAATGACATACAAAACAAGATTTATTTTCGATCACTAAAGTAAGTAGGTTAAACTTCAGTTTTTTACCTTAAAATAAAGATGAGAAATGGTGATATCCAATAATGAAGTGAAATAAAATCGCTCAGTAAATACTTACAATTACACAGGAAAACAGCTGTTAATGAAATATATTCACATATGAACAAGGCAAAGATGGGTGAGTGGTAAAAATAAAATCTAAATCCCGATAGCGTGACTGTTCCCTTAGATGTAGTAAAAACAAAATAAAACTCAATTTTTTTTGTTTCTGGGCCAGCTAAAAGATAAAAAAAAACTTGATATCAATGAAGTGGCTCTGCCAGTTAGGTTTTTATTGTATCCTGTAGATCGCCCCCAAACGATTTGGGGACAAAAATATTGATTTTTACAAGAAATAAAAGTTAGCCCCTGACTGGCAATGAAAGAACCACCGTAGACATCCAGCAAACAGTAAAATTTTCAGCAGTTTATTCCTGCCTTGATCACCTATCGAATGAATACACAATGAGATGATACTCCCCATAAAACATAAAAAAGCTTATCTAACTTGTACTTACTACTCACTTTCTCAGAAAAATTAATAAACACAAAAAACATAAAACCAAAAGCTGCACCACACGTGGCAGTCATCACGTCTCCATTTTGAGCAGTGTCAACAAATCTACAGATGCATCACGGGAAATGTTTTAGAAATTTTGTACCATTTTTCCATGTTGGGGAAAGGATAAATTGTGTTGAGAATTCGACATTGGTTTGCTGTGATGGTATACGCTTCAAGATTTACCCGGATTTTATCAATCTGCCCGAAATAAATTATTTGAGTACTGCTAACATCAACCAAGTGATGCCCTTCACTGTGCTTTGCTACTGCATATTTATGATTATTTTTAGCTATTGCATTAGCATGGTCAATTTTTTGGAGAGCTAATGGCCTTTGGAACTGATCAACGTAAAGCCCCTTACATGTAGTGCAGGAAATGCCGTACACTACATTTCTCTGAAAGTCCGTTTTTTGGTTGAAGACAGAATCCTTCAGGATTAGGGCAGGTATGTGAAATACCACGATTGCCGTTCAGGTGCGAAGAGAATTGAGCAGCAATCGTGGTATTTCACATACCTGCCTTAATCTGAAGGATTCTGTTTCAACCAAAAAAACGGACTTTCAGAGAAATGTAGTGTACGGCATTTTCTGCACTACATGTAAAGGCCTTTATGTTGGTCAGTGCCAAAGGCCATTAGCTCTCCGGAAAATTGACCATGCTAATGCAATAGCTAAAAATAATCATAAATATGCAGTAGCAAAGCACAGTAAAGGGCATCACGTGGTTGATGTTAGCAGTACTCAAATCATTTATTTCGAGCAGATTGATAAAATCAGTGTAAATCTTGAAGCGTATACCATCACAGAAAACCAATGTCGAATTCTCAACACAATTTATTATTTCCCCAACATGGAAAAATGGTACAAAATTTCTAAAACATTTCCCGTGATGCATCTGTAGATTTGTTGACACTGCTCAAGATGGATACGTGATGACTGCCACGTGTGGTGCAGCTTTTGGCTTTATGTTTTTTGTGTTTATTAATTTTTCTGAGAAAGTGTGTAGTAAGTACAAGTTAGATAAGATTTTTCATGTTGTATGGAGATCATCATCTCATTGTGTATTTATTCGATAGGTGATCAAGGCAGGAATAAACTGCTGAAAATTTTACTGTTTGCTGGATGTCTACTGTGGTTCTTTCATTGCCAGTCAGGGGCTGACTTTTATTTCTTGTCTTCACGACCACGAAGCCAAATTTCGCCGTCTTCTATTGATTTTTAATTTACCTGTACTTTGTCTTGATAGGAACATTTTTGTCGGATTACATTCACCCATCTATGTATATATTCGTCTTAGCGGAACGGAGGTTTAGAAAAAAAAGTAAAATGAGTAAATAATGCGTCATGGTGCACATGTTCGTTCAATTAATGATAGCAATGAAAAGGGGCAAGCTAGTTCAATCCAGGCGGTTGGCTGGGCGGCCGACAATGCCAAGAGTAATGATGTTGCTGTTGTTGTTTTTATTTAGAGAGCACGAAGCCAACTGAGGTAATGTCATTATAGTAACAGTCACTCACAAACGAATTATTACGACACGTACTTTTGACGGAAACTTCTCTGCAATCAAACTCGGGACACAAACTAAACCAAACGCCAGTGCAACAAAAAGTCGGCAGTGCTTATTAATGTATGTATATAAATAATTTGCTGCAAAAGCAATGGGTGATGGAAGGGCCCAAAAGACCACTGACACACTGTCAACAAAGTTAAGGTTATAGTTAGGTTAGTTCCATCTAACGTACTTGGAAAGTATCGTCCTTTGTTCAGCAAATTTATTTTTTTAAATACTAAATGCGGGAGCCAATACCACTTCACAAGGCAGAGTATTCCACACTCTCACTGCACTGTTTGAAAAGAAATATTTTCTATAATATCGTGAGAAGGACTAGGTCACCAGTTTTAGCGGACGACCTCTAGTTTTTGATGAGGTGCGAATAGAGAAAAAAACACTGGAAGTAAAGCCACAGTAGATATGTGATAGGGAGAACGTCAGTCAAATCCTATTTTAATTGGCAAAGATCGAGGGAGTCAACTTCCATAATATTACGTCTTTTGGTGTAACTCATCCCAGAGAGGCATGGCAAAACTATGGGGAACGAATGTTGCAAAGACATAAGGTGATCACAGTCTTTTTAGCAAGATGATGGGACCGGGCTGGATGCGCATATTCCAAAAGTGGTCGGACAAAACCACAAAGAGCTGAAAGAAGAGTTTATGAGCACCTGGAAAAGAAACAACGCCTAATCATAGCAGCTCTCTATCTGACTGTCTTTACAACATTGCAGCAAAGGACAGTAATTTTCAGGTTTCTATCGAGCCACCCCCAAAAATCCTTTACAACACAGAGTACACCAAGGGAGTTCACAAATATAGGAATCATGGATTTTGTTTGCTAGACTGATGTGAAACACATTACTCAGCTAGTGGTGGTTGCCAATTAGTGGGTCAGTTCGTGATACTGATTTCCCACTACTAAATTCGTTTCGCGCTCGGCACGCTCTCACCATTTCACACTACTAACTTCGTCTTGGGCCAGCGCACGCCGGCCGCTTATTTGCGAGCCAGCTTAGCCGCTACAGCAAAGCGGGCTGGCATGCACCGGGGGATTATCTTCGCGTATTATCTGTCTACCTGCACAACAGAGCTTTCTTCGTCGTGCTGTTCCCCTTCTCAGTTCTATTGTTGTTGGATAAGGACTGCACAAGTCAACCCTCCACTAGATGCAGAAAACACGGCCACTACGAATTTTTAAATGTGAAATCCGAAACGAGCTGCCCAAGGCTGGCTCTCATTTGGCGCACGCCGTAGCGCACTCTGGCACGAGACGAATTTAGTAGTGTGAAATCAGTATAAGAGAGCTCAAATCAGATGACAAACGTAGACGGTCAGATCTATCAATAATTACACACTAAAGCTTCACATCAACAGCAAATTAAGGCATTTCTGCAGGTCAGAGATAAGCAATGAAAACAATGGTGGGCCAATCACAGAGCCCTGTGGTACACCACTAGACATCTTCTTTTTTCAGAAGTCACAGAGTTTAAAAGACACGCATTGTGAAATCATAGAGCCAAAGAAAAACATCCCCCTCCCAATTCCTTAACTAACTTAATTCAAAGCTTTGGATGAGAGACGGAATCGAAGGTTTTGGCATAATCAATTTGAATTATATCAGTCAGTTCTCGATTATCCATATAGTGAATCCTATCATCCTTAAACTAAAGAAGCTGTAATGTTGTGGATTTACCAGCTATAAAGCTAAATTGAGAAAAGCCGATTAAATTTTGCTCATTTAAATAGGATGTGACCTGGTTGTGAATTAAACGTTCCCAATCTTACATGGCACACAAGTCAATGATATCGGTCGGTAGTTTTTAGAACCTGGTGTATTGCCCTTTTTATAAATAGGGTTTACTGATGCCACTTTTGAACCAGAGGGAAATTAACCCGATTTCAAGAAACAAATCGAAATAAGTGGTTCACTTAGCACTTGCGCATATTGTTTAAAACATTGTTGAGTCGCCATCAAGGCACGCAGCATTACTATTTTTACTATGTCAGAACTGTTTTAATTTGTTCTTTTGAAATGATCATCATACGTGAGGAAGATTTTGTCGCGGGTGGAAATAATATGATGTCATCATTGTCAAATACAGCAGTTTTACAAAACACGTTATTTAGTATATTTGCTTTTATGGCATTGTCTGTCTGGAGGTTACTAGCTGAATGAAGTGGTGGTATTTCATAAAAATGCGTTGTTTTCTTTCTTACATGTCAAATACTTCCTTAAGCAATCACACCCCGTTGCTTGTCAATTTAAAATTTCCTTATTTCAGTGGATGATGAATTTCACCTGGTAGTAGAAGATAAAAGTTCACCCGATTTCCTTAGCTGCTTCCATATTTTGTTTGTGCTTGATTAATTTCGCGATTTGTTGGATAAATAATCCTATGAAAATTTCGTATGCTTTCTGAGATGAAAAGGAAAAACCGTCCACAGTGCATCTACATCTACAATACCATAAAAAACTGTCGTCCAATCCAAAGTAGTAAAGCCTACTTAGTAGGGCACAAAAATCCAAGGAACGTTTTAAAAGGTAGGACTTATTTGGAGAGCCAAGGTTGCTCGTATTTATGATAGAGAAACTCACAACATTGTGATTACTGTCGCCCAGTGCTCTTGGACATCAGTATTTATAATAAAGCGATCAGTATCAATCAGACCTGGAGCTAAAATGTAACTCACTCGAATTGATTTTTCAACATTCTGAGTAATGCCCAGGTTTTACCACAACCTGTAAATAACTCCTGCAAGGAGACATGCACATCGAGTAATACTGTTAATTTGAGAAATTTTAAAATACCCACCAAAGTATTAGATATTTTATGAGACACATGTGATTTAGTAAAATTGATCATTTTCGAAATGATCACTTGTTCAGTATTGTTGGGGATGCAGCACTGCAATACACGTACAGTTTTCAAACCCAAATCGAGGCTGAGAGCCTCAACATCAGTTCACATGTCAATTATGTTTGATATTAAATTTGTTTTTATCAACACGGCAATGCCGCCAACAAGGAACCTCGGTCTCGTTGTACTACCTTGTATTGAAAATTATGAACCAACATAGAGTCTGTGACTCTATTGAACCATGTTTCAACAAGAAAATACCCTTCTGCCAAAATCAAGATGCTCTGGTAATTTATGTTTCATACTACATGCATTAATGAGACAATGTTTGTATGTTTTAACCTAAGTAGTAGCTAACCTGCCTAGATTAAAAGACTCAGTGGTAGTGTGTGTTATACCAAAACAGTATTTTGATAGGATGAATATGCGGCTGGTTAAAGACAGTGATCCTCTTATTTCCAACAAGTTTCCCTATCGGTTAACAGAGGGGAGGGGTGAACCGCCAATCAAAGTTTGTAGGTTATCTTAGTTACAAGGAATTTCTTTACCTCTAGTTTAAGAGGTATTCCATCATTTGATAGATCCCGGTTCAATACCACGTTACAAATAGGTATCTTTTATTGTGACATAGTTTTTCTAGCAGGTCAGTACACTGTTGAAAAATATGTGAAAGACTGTCGAAAAAGCCACGATCCAGGTTGGGCCATAAAACCCACAATGGTGATGTCTGCAAGTAGTTTGTTTTTGTGAATTACTGATACGTGTTCTGACATCTTGCATGCAGTGTTATACTACGAATCATAATATGCATTTGTTCTACCAGTACATACTAGAACTATTTACATGGGCTCCTCATTTACAAGTATGCTGGGGACACGTCTGCTAATTTGGTTGATAGTTGCCCCGGGATACGTCCATGTAGAATAATACTTGACTGGAAGTCTCAGTCTACAAACATTTAATTCACCTATAATTATACACTCGTTATTCAGTGAATTTACATTTTTTGGAAAGCTTGTAAGCCGAAGTTTTTGCTACTGGATTGAAACGTTACGTTATATCAATGTACAAGGAGAAACCACGAATCATGCTGGAGATACTCTTTTATTTGCTGTAAAGTTCGATTTAGTATTACTGTTTGTCGAAGCAGCAAATTTCAACCTATTACGAGATTTTGAGCATTACTCGGTCTTTTTGAAGGTAACAGGATCAGGGAAACTCTTCTCACTTTTTGGATAGTGCTCTTTACTTGTTGTAATATTTGGATAAAGTTTGTCTCCAACACGATAACTGTTAGTAGTAGTGGTAATATGTGATATTAAGTCACATACATCCGTGATGTCACTTTTTATTTTTTTATTTTTTCGTTTATTTTTTTCACCGCAAAAAAAAATGTTAAAAAATGATGAAACGGATGTATGGAACTCAATATTGCTTTTTACCACTACCTATTTACTCTTTACATATCTCAAATTAACCGACTGTAAGTTAAAAGTTTGCAGGAAAACGTAACATTGGCCTCTCTTCTTGCCATAGGAATTTTGCTACGTATTTACTTTGAGCCATTCAGATGTCGATCTTATATTTCTTTTATATTCCAATTTATTCACCATCAGAAAGAGTTCCTTTCGATTATGCAATTCATTACTAATTGCCTAACGGTTAGACAATTGTTGTGTTCAGAAATATCAGCCATACGTTATACATTATGTTTACTAAACAATGCTTTCATTCCTTTGCTTTCAATTTTTTGTATGTTGTTAATGAGACCATCAGTTGATGTTCTCATCCATGTCTAATGAGAGTTAATCCAGCTCTCAAAAGGGAGTTTTTCTTCATTATTGAGAATATTTTGTAGTTTATAAAGCAAAGGAACAATTCTAATTCTATTAACTAATTTTGATTACACGTTTGATTGACATGACATAGATCAGCGTGGATTTTGATTTCACTTGATTCATTTTCCCATGTGAGGTCATGATTTGAAGATAACACAAAGTACAAGGCACGAAATCCATTCAACTTTTATGTGTAAGCAACATCTTTGTTTTGTAGTAGCATTTAATAAATTCATAATTACTGCAAGCAAATAAATAATAAATATTGTGTTGTAATAATAAATATAGGCTATAGATGCATAACACACTAATATAATTAAAATCAAGACTTTATATGGTTGGGGAGGAGAATTTGTGACCAACACCCCCTACTGAAACGTCTTAGATTCATTCCTATTAGTTCCGTCTAAGTTTATATAGGGCACCATAAGTTTTATGTCGGAATTTTTATTCAGTTTTCAGTCCAAAATGAAACTAAACTAAACAAAACTTGCAAGTATTTAATTATTATTTAGTTTAGCTTACTAGTAATTTAATTTATGTCAGAATGGATAATGTTACAGGTACGGAACGGTGCAGATATAACAGTCTGGCGTGTGTGCTATCCGAATATTGGCAGTGCAGACGATGCTAGAGGTGGAATCACAGAGTTAGTACAAAAGATGAAATAAGCTCTGACTGCAATATTCGCAGTTAAGATGCCGTACCATTATACCATCTTCCTACAAGTGTTTGGAAGAAGGTGAAGGTAGCAGAGCGTGGTATGATACATCAAACTCATGGGTCTCTGATGAAAGTTCGTTGCTGTGGCCTGAATAAGATAAATAGTAAAGTGATGAGAGTGTCATGTTAGGAAGCATTAGAAGGTGAAAACTAGAGGCCCTGGAATCTAGCATCTCTCGTTTTCCGAGGTCTGGCAAATATTGTACTTAGTCTGTGTAGAAATAACTAACGTTAGAAGGCTGTGTAAGTCCGAAGCTTTGCGATTTATTCTCACATTTATCATACATCAGCTTCATCTACAATTAGTGTTGGACATCACACGTCACACATCCGTCCCCTTATCACGTCTCTTCCCTATCAGTTGACTAGTATAAGGCGTTTCTTGGTAATGGAACGTTCATTCAATCTAGGGGTTCAAAACTCCACTCTCCTTGTCTTCTCCATAATGACTGTTACTTAATGTTGCTGAGGATCGTTACAAGTAGCAGGTATGGCTGACAAATCGATTGGTGAGCCACTACTGGTTTTGGAAAGAAGCAAACAGGCTTCTCAGAAGACATGTAAGGCTCGGCTTTACATGGTCGTCCATCACCAGTCAGAGAGAAAGACGCGAGAAGAAGAAGGGAGAAACATATAATAACACTGGGGAGAGGGAGTGACAATAGAACGGATGTTGTGGACAATGGACGTGAAGCAATAAAATAAAATAGATCTGAAAGTACAATGCAAGTTACAAATCATATTGTTTAAAACAAGGGCCCTCAGTCAGGCGATTTTTTGGCATGTATGACATTGAGTACAGTGTTAACTGTTTCCCGTAAAGCACAAAGCAACGTAACAATAGTTGTATTGATTACCCCGGCCGAGGATTTATATACTGTTAGGCTAATGGAGAATTTAAAGTTTACAAATTGTGTAACATTTGTCACTCAAGATCAAAGATATTTATTAAAATAGGACATCATGCCTGCATTATGCTGTAACGCACATTATGCTCTGGAGCGACTGACTGTCTTTCAATACACAGGTAAGTAACAACTACAATTGAAAGCAGTGAAAGGAAATTTACGCATGACAGGTAAGAGGGCTTACCTCTCACATTTTACTTTAGATTTGGGCTGAAAAATGAGCAAAAATTACCCTCTGAAAACTCAGATGGAACTAATAGGAATACGTTTCGAATAAAACACGTTTCAATAGGAACTTTTTAGAGTACAAATTCTCCTACCCAAACTATAAATTATTGCTAATATCAATTTATCAATTTTTTGTAAGTTGTAAATTTAAAAGCCATCTTTGATGTTTAAAAGTACATACTCACGAACAATTCAAGTTAAAAGGAAGCAACTTAATATTGGTTAGCTAATTACCACTTTTTTATATTTTTTTATTGCTGATAGTTTACTCGAGTTTGGTAAGTTGGGTAGTAGCTTATTAAACTGTGTCGGTGTTTAGAAACGTAAACCTCTTTTTGCATACAAATTTCTCCATGATGGTTCTTAGGAGAAATATTTCTTAAACTCTTATCAATACTAATTTCATATTTTGTGCTGTGGTTGAATTATACTAAACATTATACACCATAGTTTGGTTAACATCAGTAGTTCAACTTCTATATACATATTTCTTCAGAATATTTAGTTTTAACATGTTAAATACGATTTTTACAGCTTTATTACCGAGTTTCTGTAATTGCTGCATCGAACTAGTTTAAGTTGTTCCATAAATTGTAATTGCATACCTTTTGCTGACGTTATAAGAACTTAAAAAATAGCCTTTTTGTTTTGAAAGTTGAACAGATTTAGAATAATAATAATAATAATAATAATAATAATTTATTCCGTATAAATATACACACATTTCATGTGCATGCACGAAGCTCAAAGAGCTTGTATGTGCACTGAACATATCCAAAACCTAATGTCATAACAATTTCATAACATGTTTATTTTTTACATTATATTTTTCAGATTTTAACACACACACACACACAAATAAACAAATACTAAGTCAATAAGCTAACGAAAATGCAATTTAAGTTTGATCAATTAGACCTAATAATAGTTCAGCATAAGCCAATTCTTAATTTTTTTTTTGATATTGGATCTGGTTAGGGTCTGTCTGATATCCAATGGTATTTCATTTAAAATAGTTGGAATATTATATTCCAGTCTTCTTTTGCCATAGGAGTTTCTCCAAGATGGTATTTTGAGCCATGCTGCATGATTTCGTACATGTCTTAAAATTTTAGTCTGATATGTTAAATCAAAAAAATTATTCGTTATTACTGTCAATTTAAAAAGTAATGAGAAGTTCATTAGGCTGTATTTCTTCAGAATACCAGTAGTTGACATTTTTTGCGTAGATCTAAATAATGCTTTCGTTGCTATATTTAGTACTTTTTGTAGATTTTCGATGTAGTTATCCGTAGTTGATCCAAAAATTGTACATGCATATCTGACATATGACAGAAACCAAGATTCATAAAGTATTTTTTTTACTTCGATCCCAAAACAATTGTTAACCTTATACAGTAGTGGTATCATTTTCCTAATTTTTTTTTTAATATTTTCAATATGTGTATAAAATTTCCAACTTTCATCAATTTGAAGTCCCAAGTATCGAAGGGAGGATACCTGTTTAATTCTAGGGCAACTGTTACACTTAAAATTTTCTAGGCAATCCTCTTTATGCGAAAAAATACCACACTTTAATTTTTCAGTGTGAGATGTAGATACATGCAAAAAGTTGGTTTTCTCATTGTTGATGTAAAGTTCGTTATCATAAATATATTGATTAATATTGTTAAATTTGCTTTGTAAGTTTTTTACCATTAAATTTTGTTTTTTATGAATAGAAACAATGAGAATATCATCAGCATATAGGGTGATATGACATTTATGGATTCTTTCAGTAATATCATTTATGTAAATTAAAAATAACATAGGGCCAAGAATTGAGCCCTGTGGTACCCCATATTGAACCTTAGCCCATTCACTTTGTGAATTCGCAATTTTTACACAACTTTGTCTGTTGTTCAGATAACTTGCTAGAATATTTAATATTTTTCCACGAATACCAATATTGTAAAGTTTATTATGCAGTATTTTATTGTCAATTGTATCAAAGGCCTTTTTCAGATCAATAGAGATTAGGCCGACATGATTACTATTATCTAAAGCATTAAGTATTTTATTATTAATGACATTTAGTCCATTTATAGTCCCAAGTCCCTGTCTGAATCCATATTGAGCTTTATTCAGAAGTTTAAATTTATTTAAGAAATTAGAAATGCAATTAGCAAAATATTTTTCAATGATTTTATTAAGAACTGGGAGTAAAGCAACAGGCCTGTAATTACTGTAAAAGTTTTTTTCACTTTTTTTATATATAGGTCTTATAACTTGCTTTTTTAGGCTATCAGGCCAAATTTCAGAATCAATAATTGCATCAATAAGTATCTTCAAGAATTCTGCTGAATTTTCCTTATTATTGACAAAATGTTCCAATAAAAAAACCATCATATCCACAAGATTTTTTTAAGTTTAAATTTAACATAATTGTGATAATATTTTGTGTGGTTGGTTTTACAACTTGAAAAGAATTAATACATGTGCTTGTATTTCTTGTGTTTGAAGTTTTATTTTTTGTTTTAGAAGCGTTATCTTTGTTTTTTTGTAATTTCAATAGTGGTACTTCTTGGTCAAAGTATTTGGCAAAATTGTTACAAAGCATTTGTGTATTATTTTCTTTGAAATTTTTTTTTATTTGTTCATCTAAGTTACCATTTTTTTTCTTACTGAGTCCACTTATTGTATTTATTTTATCCCAAATTTTTTTACCATCATGTTTATTTGTTTCAAAGAATATTTTGTAGTATTCTGCTTTAGCAACCAGAATTTGTTTTGTAATGTTTTTCTTAAGTGCTTTGTATTTTTCTAAGTCCTTTACATTAGGAATTTTTGTTTTAGCAATTGTATTCCAAAGTTTATTTTTTTCGTTAATTATTTTCAATAGATCAGAGTTCATCCATTCCTGTCTTTGTTCATTTTTATTTTTATTTATTTTTAAATTTCTATGAGACTTTGTGATAGTATTACTATTGTAAATATTTTTAACCACGGTTTCAATTTCATTGTAAATATCATTAGGTCTACTAAGTTTGTGTAAATAATTCCAGTTATAATTTTTAAGCTGTAAATTAACACCTTTGTGATTGAGTTGCTGATAATATGTACTTTTCTGTACCTGTTCATTAGGCGAGTATTCTTCACATCAAATTTGAATTGCCGTGAAGTAATGATCCGCAATTTTTATTTTTATTACAAAGGAGTTATACAAAAAATGTTGAAGTTTGCTGTAAATTAGGTCGATACATGATGTTGTAATTCTGTTTTCTCTAAACTCAACTCTGGTGGGGGAATTTATATGTGTGGGAATTATATGTGTGGGAATTATATGTGTGGGAATTATATGTGTGGGAATATGTGTGGGAATTTATATGTTTAATAATAATAATAATAATAATAGTAATAATAATAATAATAATTTTATTGCTCACTTGACTCGAAGTTGTTGTCAACTTGTATGAGTCAGCAATATAAAATAAATATAAAATACACTTATTTACAACAATATACAGTGAAAAAAAAAGTAAAAAGAAAAAAAAAATTTGCCAACTAATTACAAACATGTATCATTACACAAAGTTACAAGTTTCGCTACATGATCACCACATCCTTTATGAAACAGTATTTAGTAGAAATTGAAATGTAATTGTTCAATTTATTTGTTGCCTAAAAGCCAGTCTTTTAATTTGGGTTTTAGTTCACT
>JAHWFP010063867.1:0-31961 GCA_023313725.1 Lithobius niger
CATCTCCTACGTTATATTTTTTGTCTCCCATGCGTGCAATCTCTCACTTAAGCATGTCTGATGACCAGGGCCTATGTCACGGAAACCCATCGTTGAAATGTATATGTACTGCTGACGAGTCAATATTTACCTTCCAATCATATAGGTATAGCCTACTAGATGAGCAAAAAAAAATGAGTTTTTCATTCAACATCGGGGAGGATGGGGGAATGGAGGTGTTCTTTGTGCTTCGTTGGTGGAAGAGCCCTCCTGTTTGGGGGGCGGAGGGTAGGGGGCGATACTTTCGTCCCGTTATGGGCCATCGAGACCCAACGAAAAGCACCCGTTGCTAAGCAACCAGCACCCTCTTGTCTATGTTTCGTTGAAGGCTGGGTGCTACTCCCAAGCCAAACATCATCCTGGGGAGCAGGTAATTCCGACCACACTGAACGACATGGAATCACGAAGGAAGGCGTCCTCTTTGCTACCCGCACCCTAATAAATACCCGCTTCGTCGTCGCGGGTCGTGGCAACTTGTCGATGCGAATTGTTTCTTCTTCTTCTTCTTGTTCTTTTCTTTTTTGGTTTCCAAGAATGGATTTCACGGGAATGAGATGGGAAAAGTGAGCAAGCCACCAGAGACTTGCGTGGGCGGAGCGTCGCTCTGTTTCAGCCACTAATCCGCTTGCCTTGCAAGCGTTCGTTTGATTTGTTAGTGTTATTTGGTTGGTTGGTTGGTTGGTAGTGGGAATTGAATTGAAAATCTACAAGTGGCTGAGAGCGCAAGAACGGCGCGAAGAGAGCAGAGTGATTCACTTAGTGATCTTAAACTGCTCTTATGTTGGTTGATTAGTGTTCTTAACCTTATAGTCTACGAAGACTGGCTACAAATTACTACCCTAGGTCATTATGTATGGGGGAGGGGGGATTGGGGTTATGAATTTTTTTGGACCCTCTCTAGGGATGTTATCAATTTATTAAGTCTTTTCAAGAAGGGGGAGGGCACACAAAAAATACTGACCAAACTGGATGAACGTAATTTTGGGATCTCAAAAATGACACTTTCAGCAGCCAAAATTTTTTAAAACTCTCAGCTTCTGGGAGCAAAGACCCCCCTCAATGAGGTGAGTATCTACAAGGTTTTGAAGCTATGTGCCAATAATACAAGTATAGCATTTTTCAATATACTTTTTTAGAAAAGCCTTGCCTTTTGGTATCTTGGCTTCTACTGTGTTTCACATGCTAGCTGTGTTACGGGTCTGGACATACAAACACACAGTGCGTTCATAATACTTATTTTATGAAACTCGACACAATCTGGGTGTCACGAACATCGGTGTTTCATAGAACATTTTTTACCCAACGTGTATTTTTTATTAGAAACTAGGCAAATTTTACTTACAACTAGCGTTAACTTGTCGGTGCAAGTGCTACTTAATTTGGCTACACAAAATTGTCTGCGGACAGTCTCAATAGGCATACGAAAAAGCGCATATTTTTTAGGGATTATTTTTACACCTTGAGTGTGGGAGGTTCAAGATTTTTTCAGGATTTCGATGGCCGTGCGAGGGGGTTATCGAAAATGTAGTGGTCACATATTCATGTCTTCCACACCTCCCCCCAGCCTTCCGGCAATACATAAATGACCGGTCCTGAACAAACTTTTACAAAAAGTTAACAATGAAAGAATTCGAAAAGCGGTTTCGTCCATTGGCAAGAACAGCTCAAAAAGTTTTACAAAAAAAAAGTGATAAATAAATACCCGCACTAACCCTCTATTACGCGTAGTATCGTTGCACGCAAAATGCCTAGCCGCTTCTTAATTTCGAGATATGTATAGAGCAGTGACACGACGTAGTATTATTGTATATAACTCTATGCTGGAGCCTTAATGGGTTAGCTGCAAGGGGCACTGCGGCGAGAAACAGAAGGGCGTCATACTGAAGCCGATGCTGTGAAGAGTGATTTCTTAGACCTAACACGCGCGATTTTTGTTGTTGGAGAAAACAAAGTTATTTTAAGCCTAAGAAATCAGCTCTTCCGTTGTTTTTCCCTCCATTTTTATGTAGTGCACCTTGCAGTTATGCCCTCCAAAACCCATACTGGTGCCAATATGGCGGCAAATGTCACTGCTCTATTGTCCCAATGTAGTCTTATATTTATGCGGGCCATGGTATTGTCAAAAAAGGATTTGCCGAACCGATATTGTCCGTAAATTCTTGCAAGCAGCTCCACGCTGGCCGTCACATGATTTTTCTACACTCTGTCTTTTGCACACCCTAACATAACAAAAAAATTGCGGTGGATGGGAGAGCGTTAACGGGCTTATCTAATAGATAATTTGCCTGCAACAAATGGAGCGCACGTAATTAGAGTTAATTGTTTCTAGTAAAACTTTTTGAGTTGTTCTTTCCTATGAACAAAACCGCATTACAACATCCCGTATATTTCGCTTCGATAAACACATGACCTTAAGCTGGCAGGAAGAATAGGGTACCTTTCTACAAATGTCCCAGGAAACTCGTAGGATAGATCAAACCCTATTCACCCGTTCAGAAATCGGGTTGCATTAGCGTCACGAGTACTCGCGATCAAAACGTGGCGGGCGATCTATAGGACGCGATCGCCACCTGCCGTCCACGGCTGATAAACTGAAAGTTAAAACCGAGCTTTTGTTGGTGATGTATTGTGTATTTAGGGGGGTGGGGGGCAGTTTCGTAAAGCAATGTACTAGTGAAATTATTACCAGGCAGTTGGTAATTTGTTTGTACGCTGTACTCTTCTACAGCTGGCAGTAGCCGGTCACGTCGTGAAAACGTCAGTTCCGCTAGTGTCCGCGGTTTGTGCTCTGGTGGCAAATTTGAAAAGCTAGAGTAACTGTATGCATTTGTGGACGTGGTGCATGAAGTGTAGCAAGTGAGCCATCCTAACGAAGTGTTAATTATTCATCCAATGATAGGCTGTGAGGTGCTAAGGGAGTGGACGATAAGTTTCGAGTCAAGCTCAATTCCTATTCTCTCCTTACTGCATAGCTTGGGGACTATACACAATAGCGTCACATATTAGGCATCGGCTTCAAGTTTTTCCCTTGAACCGACCCTGTTCAGAGCAGAGAGACTGCGGGCGCACCGTCTCTCCTACACCAAGTCCCGATTCTGGTCCAGCCGGCCAGCTTATATACTGGCCAGGAGGGGGGGAATCCCCTTCAGGTTTTACGTCACGTGACAGGCTAACAGGTTGGAACCGGTTCTCACTAGTTGAGAGGGAGAGCAGGCTCAGTACCCGGCTGTTGGCGCTCTGCCAATAGCCGTGTTTAGACGGATATTGAGAGAGTGCACAAGCAGCTCATGTAACTGCAAGGCGTACCGCGTAGTAGCGCCTCGCTATACATTATAGCGTGTTACAAGGCAGCCCAACGTTTTTGACAAAACTCTGGTTAAAAGAATTAACGCCTCCGTATCCAGTATTCAAACACTCTACCACCGCTGATCGGTATGGGAAAAGACCACTAATCAGCCAAATGACAACAATACAATAGTTTACGAATACTAAGCCCAGCGTGGTGTTCTCTTTTGACTTGTGTATCAATTTTTCTCAGCATTCAAGAAAAAGTTCAGTCACAAATGTTTATTTGTGTACCTTTCTACAAATGTCCCAGGATACTGGTAGGATATATCAAGCCCTAACGAGTTGCATTTGCGTCACGAGTACTCGCGACTTCAACCTATTGTTGCGAATTCATGTGGTGACTCGATTTTCTGCTGCAAGTATTATTACGTATCCCACGCTTTACTCCACGTATCTCAGAGAAGGGGACCACGCTGGTGTTGCGTGTTCCAATAGCGGTGTCACGAAAACTTGAAATACCCATACTCGCGTGTGTCCATATTTAAAGCATCTATTGACCACAGCCAGCCGTTTTTGCCGCCATTTGACTACCACACATCTTTGCCTCCAGAAATGCTCCGCAAAACGGCAAATCAAATAACGACGCGGCAAGTTTGCCAAGTGGCATCATCTGTTGACAGAATTTGGAACCCTGGTCGGTTAGTTTGAAATTTCCCCGCTTGGTGTAGAGATGGCAGCACCTAGCAAACTTGCGCTTCTTTCTATGTCAATGGTTGATTTTACTTGCTTAATTTGTCTTGATCTGATCCGGCCTTTACTGTAGGTGGCTGTACCCACACCCATGACCTTACCCATGCATCCTTATAGTTGTATTATTACGTCTCTTGAAGGATTACCGTATTACTTTCTACCAGTTGTATCTGATAAACCAAAAGTAGTACACGGTTCAAGAGAGAGTAAAAGAAACAAACATAGGTTGTAACAAAGCAAGATGAACT
This sequence comes from Lithobius niger, assembly GCA_023313725.1. Taxonomy (NCBI): domain Eukaryota; kingdom Metazoa; phylum Arthropoda; class Chilopoda; order Lithobiomorpha; family Lithobiidae; genus Lithobius; species Lithobius niger. The sequence goes on from JAHWFP010063867.1 coordinate 4,326, forward strand.
AGAGCAGTGACACGACGTAGTATTATTGTGTATAACTCTATGCTGGAGCCTTAACGGGTTAGCTGCAAGGGGCACTGCAGAGAGAAACAGAAGGGCGTCATACTGAAGCCGATGCTGTGAAGAGTGATTTCTTAGACCTAAAATGCGCGATTTTTGTTGTTGGAGAAAACGTTATTTTAAGCCTAAGAAATCCGCTCTTCCGTTGTTTTTCCCTCCATTTTTATGTAGTGCACCTTGTAGTTATGCCCTCCAAAACCCATACTGGTGCCAATATGGTGGCAAATGTCACTGCTCTAAAGTTTATCAACACAGGTTGAAAACAAAAATGGAACCACTGAATTATGGGAATCAAGAACCAGAACTGGCTGAATCACAACCGAACTTGTCGGAAACAACATTCAGTTTTTGAAAAGCATTTTTAACGGGTTTCATGTGTGCTCAACTTGAGTATCTATTGTTAATCTTGCTGCAATTTTATTGGTCCGTGTGAAGAGGGAGGTCAGGAGAGATTATAAATTAGCCAAATAAGATGTGTGTAGTTTAGTTTCACACCTAATAAATTCAAGTGTGGTCTGCCACGTTTTCCGTCTGCCCTCTTTACGAATACCAGGGTCAGCCCACACTAGCGCATGGTGCCCCGTCATGCTGTAGGATACAGGAGCGTGCTGGCCACTTCTTAAAAGTTGGCCAGGTTGGTGTAAAAAAATTCCAGACCAGTTCGGTACAGCACGCTTTATTTACTATGTGTGAAAGTGAATTTCACTGTTTTGTGTGGCACAGCACGCTTTGGTTATTACATTTATACATATGAAATCATATTTACGTATGAAAGAGAATTTGTAACTCAAAAAAGTCTCTATTGAAACGTGCTACATTTATTCCTATTAGTTCCGTCCGTCCGTCCCAACTCTATAAATTCTTGGTATTAGGGATTGAGTCTAACTAATGGCTCCTTTTTTACCCTACGTTTCAGATCTGACTGGTAATGGCAACTGGGGAAAATGGAGTGCCTGGACGGATTGTTCCGTCACGTGCGGCAGAGGAACTCGCAGTCGCCACCGATTCTGTGACAATCCTCCAGCCAGTAAAGGAGGGGCATTTTGTTCTGGACCGGCCGTTAAATCGGACCCTTGCACTAAACAGCCTTGTCCAGGTAAAACACGAATAGAGTGAGTCACTCAGTGAGTGTGGTAATAAAATGGTTACTAGCAAATTTTGCTAAACTGGATCAATTAGCTAACATTCCAATTTTTACGAAAATCCCTGAAATTTGTTTTTTTACTAGTGTTGTTTAAAAAAAAACCAGTATTTCTTACGTGTCTTTTGTTTTTAGTTCCCTCGACAACCCCTTCTCCAGTAGACGTGGCTGTTGTTGGGCGCCATTGCCGTTGTGGCTGCAAAATGAATATCAGTGGTTCTGCAATTCTTGCTGCTTCTCGATACCATTGCAACAACACAAGCATTTGGTTGCTGCAGGTAAGTCGGCATTGGAACTAAAAGTATTTGCAATCCAGACAGGGGCGTCGTGCACCCACAAAATTTTTGAGGTGTACAACCTTTTCCAGCTAGGGGGTCTAGGGGTTCATGCATTTGCAGCAATTTTAATGAGATTGAAACAGCTGGGACTCCGGGAGACCCAAATTGAAACTTTTTTAAAGGCACGATGTCTGAATCCAGAGAAACTTTAAATTACTTTATTCGAAAGCAAGCAGTCTGCATTAAAGACCGGCCCCTTGAGGATACACAATACACTAGTCTGAGAAAGAAAGAAAAGACAACTGCCCCGACAGGGAGTCGAACCAAGGACTTCCTGTTTACTGGCTGGGCACTCTAACCATTGCGCTACCAGGTGGGTGCTGGCTACAGGCTCACAGCCGAGCTAAATAGCTGTTCAGTCTTACTCAGTGGTGACCTATAGGTCACAAACAAACATACAAGGAGGGAAATCAACATTGCTTCTTGGCCTCCACACTAGAAGTAATGCAAATAATAAATGTATTACTTTATTCTGTTGTGGTGGCTTTAACCTGTCTTACTCTTACTTTGCTTTGACAACTGCTGTGACAGTTTTCCACAAACCATTAGAGATAAATTGATGAAGGTTAATTAGTTTGTAGTAGGCTTGGAGTACATGGAATACAGTTAGATTTCTTTGCAATTAGAGGTTAATTGTCCGTGCTGATGATCGACTGCATGGCGGGGATCAGAATCTGATAGGGTTAGTTTTTTGCATCTGTCCCGATAATAAAAAAAAAGGGTACATCATTTCTAATATTTGAAAGAAAGGGTTGGGGAGGCAGAACAAGAAAATCATGTTATGTCCGAGGGTGCACCGTGGACTGCTTAATGCTTATGTGTATTGCGGCCGCGTATGCATCACGTTGACTGAAGTTGGCTTGACAACACATACATGGAACGTGCTGCTAAGTTGATGTCAGTCACCACACTTCGCTAAACCCCATCAACCAAAACCGCCCTTAGGCACTAAGAAAGTTTACAGATATTACGATCCCTCTTTCAGTTTGGGACCTGGGAGAGCGCCGGGATCTCCTTCAGCGGCTCCGAGCCCCGAGGCTAATGCATTTTAGACTAGTTTGGGAACATTTCTGGCCTCTGGTATTAGCATATGCTATATCTAAGTGGAGGGATGCTAAAAATGTGACTAACCTTCCCATTTTACAAAATATTTGGCAAGAAAAGAAAAATAAAGTAATAATATTCAGCAATGATGGATTCTGAACGGCTAAGCCCTGTAAGTTCTATTTCCTACACAGGAAAAGATACACACGGTCATGAAAAGTAATCACTTGTTGATCCATTTATGATTCCTAGAACATTGCTACAACCTGTGGGCAAGGCCACCAAGTTAGGAAATATTCAAGGGGGGTACGGCCATGGTTACAAGTTCCAGGCATTAGCAGTTTGTATGTTCAGCTGCGGCCTACAAGATACAAACATTCTTTGTATTTCATACCATGGATACAGACTTCACATCATGTCATGTTTCTAATCATAGGAATTCATACACGACATCAATTTCTAATTAAAACAAGAAAAAACCTGCAAAGAAAACAAAATGGTCAACTGTAAGTTTGGATCAAACATCTATAGTGAATTTAAAACAAAAACGTGACCACCACTGAAAATTTGCCGGCCTAGGCAAGTCTCGTTTGCCTAGGTGTAAATCCGCCACTGCAAATTCCTTTCCAACTATTATATAGTTGGCTTTCGACTTCGTTAAAAGGAAATGACGGGTGGCCTTCCTAGCTTTATGACGTTTCTGTGCGCTAATTTCAACCAATCACAGCCAAGCAGGAGCTGATGAGACGTAAGTAATCATTGTTGGGTGGATGCACGGTAGTTCTTAAGGCGGTTCATCTATACAAGCAATAGTAGATGAATGCTTCAAATTATGTAAGGCTCCACAAACTGTTTCAAGCATCATTATCGTGTTCGTACACCCAGGGTGTGCTTCCAAGTGCCTGGAGTACTACACATGTTGTACCCGTTTTTAAAAAGGGTTCTCCATCCGATCCACTTAATTACAGGCCAATTGCTTTGACGTGTGTGGCTTGTAAAATTATGGAATCCATTATTAGACACAGTTTAATTCACTTTTTCAGTGTTAACGTCATAATTACGCAGGACCAGTTTGGCTTTTCTGCCACACAGATCGGCTACTCATCAGTTACTGGCAGTCCTTGACCCTTGGACCTCTGCACTCGATGAGGAAATTCCAACGGATGTTGTATACTTTGATTTTAAAAAGGCTTTAGAGTCTGTTGTCCATCGCAAATTGCTTCTCAAGATTGATGGCTGCGGCATTGTGGGTGAATTAAAAGCCTGGCTAAGTGCATTCTTGGCAAACAGCACCCAGCGGGTAATCGTTGAAAATACACCATCGTCTTGGGCGCCTGTTTCATGTGGGGTACCCCAGGGCTCCGTCCTGGGACCACTGCTTTTTATAATCTATTTAAATGATTTGAAATTTTCATGTGAAAGTACCTATGGCTTCAAATTCGCAGACGACCTGAAACTTGGAGCAGAAAATTTCACAAGTACAACTCACCAGACTTGGAGTCTCAGGTGCTTAATGTGGCCGAATGGTCAAAGGTGTGGCAACTACCACTTTCAATCCAGAAGTGCCACTCCTTCCATGTGGGCAACCAATTAACTTGTCGTAATTATTTTTTGGAACAGTCACAGTTACCGGTTTTTACCGAGGTCCGCGACCTGGGAGTTTGGTTCTCCAGTAATCTGAAATCTTCGCTTCACTGTGAAAAGGTCTGTGCATCTGCATACCGCCATTGTGCTTTGGTTAATCGATGCTTCAGGTCCAGGGATCCGACGAAAGTTTGGGCCTTTAAGGTCTTTGTACGTCCTCTCCTCGAGTATGCAACGCCGGTTTGGTCCCCATATTTGGCACGGGACATTGACCTCCTGGAGCGCGTTCAAAGAAGGTTTACAAAAGGCTTAGCCGGCTTTCGTAAGGTTTTCTATGGGGAGCGCCTTGCAAGGTTGGGTCTGGAACTCCTTGAACTTCGCAGAATGAGATTTGATCTCATCTTAACATTTAAGATCCTCCATGGGTTTATCTCTGTTGATTTGCGGTTCTTTGACTGTGCACCTTACCCAAATCGCACTCGGGGTCATAAATGGAAACTCGCTGTCCCTCTTTGTCATCTTGAATGTCGTCGAAATTTTTTTTCGGTCCGGGTCGTCCCAATTTGGAATGCCCTTCGTGCGGAGACACTAAATGCGACATCTGGAGCAGGATTTCGTAGGTTATTGCATTCTGAACAACTAGACAAATTTCTGAAATGGCCGATTGTGGCATGCACGTAAATACCGTTATTTCACTTTTAACCAGGAACAGAGTAAGCGGTTCCAAGCCATTCTGTTACCCTTCCACTGTGTGGGAAATTGTATTACTATTATTATATTATTATAATAAAGTGTTGGGCCCCGACTGTCAAGGGTACATGTGCCATTCACTGGCAGGTATTCTACACAGTCCAACCACGGCGTGGATCATGGCGTGGCTCTTGTGGATTCTGACTAGCAGGAATAATTAGGCCTTGCAAGCATCTCACAGTGCACCTTGCTTCCTACACTGTGCATGCACATCACCAAGAAGGGTATAAAAGCCCGGTGATTCGCGTGCCAGAAACACAGCATCCGTGGAGCTCTGGACTTGGACAGATCGGAGCCAAGCCAGACAATAAGTGAGCGTGCATTGAATTCCCTAGACGTGGCCGAGGAGGAGTGCTTCGGCACGTCAGTGTTGACTGTTGTTGCGTACATTTTCCCTGTTTTAGTACGCTACACCTATTTGTGGGGGACCTGTCCAGGATTTGAATCCAGGAGATGCAAACTTTGAGGTACAAAATATGTGACATTCTGCATGTATTGCATGTCATATGCATTCATTACATCTTCAGCACTACTGATTTTTGAAATACATACCGGTAAGGTGGTTACCAGCAGGCAGCAAGGTTAAGCATAGTGACATCGGAGAAAAAATCGCATTGTGTTAAAAACGGCAATGAGCTTAGATTGGGTTTCGTAATGTGTAACTGTTTAACTAGCATTTACAGAAAACATGCTAATTGGTACAAAAGTTTGAAACATTTATATTTAAAATATGCTACAGTTTTAAACTTTTGAGTTGTTTGAAAATGATGTACGTAGGGAGTTACACTGAGGCCTTCAAATTACAGCATATGCATGATGTAAATCTTGGCATATTTTTCTGTAAATCGAACGTCAGTTGCTAGTTGATATTATTTGTACGTCGCTAGTCTAGCAAATTTAATCTGTTAAGTAAGCTTCAAACTAGTATATCATAACTATAACACGAAGACAGTGTTACCATACTAGCAGGACCCAACCCTATTCAAGCTAAAATTCAGTTAGTTGTGGGTTGGTTAGTTCTGTTGCCTGAAAATAGGTGAAGGTAAATAAGGCTCTAATTACTACAGCAAGATGGATTTTAGTGCTGTGTCGATTTCTTTTTTTACGAATCGGTTCGGTTTCGGTTTTTCTTACAAAGGAAGCCTCGGTATCGGTTTCGATTTCGGTTTTGTTGTTCAAATGATAAAAGACACTTTTTAAGTCACAAAAATGTCCCCACATCCACGAGCGACGCCACGTTGACGTTTTCGGACGTGCGTCAGTTTTGCTCGATTGTTTTGTCCAGGAACGCTAACTTCCAACACAAAAGTTGCATAAAAATGTTGGAGGTACTGTTTTTTGAAAATGCTTTATTTTTAAAATTGTAATCGGAAAAAAGTACTTATAATTTTTATTGGCATTTGTTTAATACGCTAGTTGAAAACAAAACTTCAACATAGTGATCAATGCACCATTCCTCGTGAATTATTCGCGAGTAGCAATCTGTCATCCGCTGCGCTGACCAAGGTGCCTAGCGATCGCGAAAGATGTAAACAACCACTACGTTTGGGGAAATATTTAACAATCCCACTTACCTTAAATACCTTTAGCGATTATATTTGGTGCTTATGCTTTTTTTTTTTAACGATACAAACGTTGGCACAGTGTTGTTATATTGGGCATTCATGAACGAGACGAAATTCCTCCCGTTCGTCGTTGTAGCAGTCAACATTACTGTGTGCTGCCGCCATTTCGGACAAAACCGTCGATTAGTTTGTATGTGATATTATTTTATTGATAAAAGATAACGATTAGTTTTTCATAGTTAAACATCCCTGCAAAGACACACACATATGTATGCAAAGTTGCCTTTTAACTTACTCATACCTGCTTTAAAAAAAAGAAACAAACCGGTTTTTAAAAAACGTCCAATTCGGTTTCGGTTTATAAGTAAAAACCGAGACCGCGGTTAGCGACACAGCACTAATGAATTTATCTATTAGCGGATTATGAATCCAGTTGCCTTAAAACGTAGCCTACGTTTAAGCCCAGTTACACTTCATGTATAGCTGCTTAATAATCTTATTTTAGGAATTGTGGCACGCCTGTTAGTGCAGGAACAAAAATTGTAAATTTTGATACAACAAATCAACTTCGTCCTTGAATTCCTTGCTGAAATTGACTAACAATTCAAGATGTAAATATATTTTGGAACTTATTATTTCTTTTTGTACTTAAGTCAGATTGGCATAAGCATAATAAACTAACGTTGCTTCTTTAACAATTTTAAATCCAATAAAATTTTACCAATAAATAATGTTTCAGAAGAAAATTTGTGTGAATAAAGGTTGAAGTAAGTATACCATCTCTTAAACTACAGCTATTGGTGTTTATAACCCTATTCATAAGAAAGTGCTTTCTTAAGGAAGTACAGTACATGCTATTAAATTTTAAACTTATCATTTTTGTTATTTGATACCTTTTAATTTAATCATGTTTAAGTCTTGAATAAAATAGGCTAATTTAGTTGCAACGTAAACTTTTGCATGGTTAAAAACAACTTGTTTTTTAAGTCTCACTACATAGACAAACCTTTTTCTTTACTACTGTACTGAGCGAAATGACAAGTGATGACGTCTAAATCATTTAACATGTTTTATTTAACTTACACACACTTATAGATTAAAATTTGCGAAATTTCTTTTATATTTTTTCTTCATGAAATCCATAACAAGTATGGACTAAAGAAAAAATAAAATAGTCTGACCTGTTAACTGAAAAACGCCCAGGAAATAACTTTTTGGTTTGTGGATGTTTACAGTGACGGGTAAATAAACATCAGGGCTATCAAAATCAGAGGGAGTCAAACCCTGAGATTTTTGAGGCAACCCCTAAGGATTTTTAAAAGTCAAAAAGTGGTGAGCAATTTTTGTGCAAGTCGACAAGAAGAATACTTGTAGTTTTTACGTAAAATCTGATGCCAGTACTCTTCCCAGGTTTTACTGTGTAGTCCCCCGCACTTTGTGCACACAATCCCACGGTTTGACTACCTCGGCTTTTCCCACTTTATCAGCTTTCCCCCCAGATAGTAAGTCATTTGCTGCAAACCCAGATATTTTTAACCCAAGGAAAGTAAAAATCACAGACCATAAGTTCCCACTGCTTAAGATCATTTCATTTATTCAACTAAGGCTTTCACTTTCATTTGACCATTAGTAAAATTGTCGTTTAAACCATAGGAAAAGGGTTTAGGTTTATTTGTCTGAAATTTGTGTAAAGTCACATTCAAAGATTAATTGCTCGTAGAAGAAATGCTGTTGATGTCCATTCCTGCTGTAATCCACTTTAGTATCAAATATTTCTGTTTGTCATGCTAGGTTCGGCGTGGCCATCGTTTGCAGGTCCGTTTTGAATTCTTGCATCTCGAAACGGATGACGAATGGGTGACCGTTCACGATGGAGAATTCTTTTCATCGCAGATGTTGGTGTTCGGGAGTGGATTGTCCCGAGTACTTCCGTCCCCAACTACCTCAACCACCAATACCATCCTTCTGGAATTTCAGCCTCTGACGTCACTGACCAAGGATTCCAAGAAATCGGGAACTGGATTTGTCATTGCGTTGCAGGAAGTAGCAGGTATACAACCGACAAACTCACGTGATTGACACCAAGTTTCATGTTTACAGTGGTGAAATACGGCTACATTCGGCCCGTGAGCAGGGCGTACTTACCCCCTTCTTCCAGCTCTAAATTTGAAAGGAATTCAGGAGGCATAAAGAAGTTTACGACTTGTAGATTAAAATTACCACTTACTAATATTAATAGTATTTGCCTTAACACATTTATGTAATAAATGCTGAAAAATATTTATTTTTAGTGATACGTGAAACAAAGTAGAGCTAATTTCGCATCACGTGTTGGTTTTCTGTTCGTGTGTCTGTCTCTATCCACAATAATTCCACAATAGTTTTCTGGAGGTCTCGGGTTCTGTCCTGGCCTCACCCCACTAGTTGGGACATCAGAATACAGTGCTTACAGGCAGGAGCAGGTCAACGCCAGGCATATTTTCAACCAGGGTCGGGCTGCCGCATTATATAGCAATAGTTATTTCAAGTACACCAGATGCAATTCCATTTTCTTACCCTCCCCTGCACATGGTGTCAGGAACTAGGGCACATGCATTGAGCGCATCGTTTATTGAGCGCACAGGTCGAATTAATCATCATCACCATCATATATTGTGGCAGTTAGTTTCCGGCAGCCCGTAGGATGTTTATCATTGAACCATGAAGAGCACCCTCCCGTTCTACAGTTCCGTTTGTGTACCACTGTCTAATGTACACTGGATGTACATTATGGTTTATTACGATCATTCAAAATTTGCTTGTTGTCGTAAGCACAGGGTCAAGAAAGGGAGACAATGTGACACACAAGTCACACATCGTATCACAATAATCACGCAATAAAAAATAAATAACAAAAAAATGACTTAATGAATTAATGAAATAAAGTAATTTCTTTAAACATGGCGGGAAGAACTTACCAGCTCCATTCCACAAAACTGTAGAGTTAACACAGCCTGCCATTAAACAATGGAATGCTGGTAGATAGAACAACGTCAGAAGGAAGAAAATTTCACACATTCACAACACAACCGCCAAATTTCTTTTTACTGGTTAGGTTCTCAAGTTTAATGCATGATTCAGGCTTACTTTTGGTTATAGCTGCTTTAATATAAACCGTCTTGGCTTTGGATATTTTTACTAGTAAGTTTATCCTTGGCTTTCAAATTTAAGTAGAAGGTATCCTTTTTATTCATTACGAGAAAACTTGAGATTAGACAGAGAGTGTAGCTAGCGAAGCCAAAGAAATCAGTAAAACACAATAGATAATTTACCAGTATTCTGATGTTTTTGAAGGTAAGTGTGAATAGGCTACGTAGAGTGGTAAACTTGGGCTAATAGAAGGTGCTATTCCCACCGTAGCCTAATCCCACACGCACGTCCCTAACCTGCTGTTCACCAATGACACCTGCATGGTGGACACCCATTAATTTGTAATGTAAGGTGTTTTTATTCTTTTATTTCTCTGATGATGGTGTTGCCCATTAATTATATTGACACCGAAATATTAGTTTTTATTACCATTTTCGCCTGTGATACTGGATCCGTTTCCACTTCATACATTAGTGCACATACCAGTTTTGTAATTCATCCAGGAAAATACCTCTCAAACGACAAGACTGCATTACAGATCAATTGTATCGTGTGATAATCTTGGCGTTGTTGTGCACAGTTACCGAACCTACAGATTGGGTACAGCCAATTGTTGTTGCTAACGGTAAAGTAAGAATAATGTGCTTGGATCTAATGTCATTAAAAGAATCATTGTTGAGGGAACATTATCCTATCCGACAACTGAAAGTGTTTTGCAAAAACTTCGAGGTGCAGTTAACGTTACACTTGCAGATGCTAAAGATGGATTCTGGCAGTTGACACGAGCCAATGAAAGTTCCATGATGTGTACTATTGTCACTCCCTGGGGCAGAAACAGATATATGGTTTTTCCGTTTAGGATTTCAGTTGCACCCAAAATATTCTGGAGAATAATGAATGAATTTTTTGAAAATGAGAATATTCAAACATTTGCAGATGATGATGCATGTGGGGGTAAGTTGATAAGATCATGATGACAATTTAAAGCTTTATTATACACAGACAGACTAGTGACTTAAAGTTGAGCGAAAACCCAAGTTGCAAGTAAGCATAGACAAAATTTAATTGCTAGGTGTATTGACGACCCTGATAGAGTTAAAGCATCACGTTAATGCCTTGTCCTCTTACAAGGTCGCTAGAAATTAATTATGTGGTTCTTAGAAGCACACACATGGTTTTTTTTTCTTAATGCATGAAACGTTTTTTTATGACATTGTCAAAAAAAAAATTCCGATCACGCATCGGCACTTTCACCAAACATTTCCTGGAGCCGATGACCACATCATCTCAGTGTTCCATTCACTGACCGCCTCAAAACGAATGTAAGGGTCGTTCAGAGACATGTCACAACTAAAAACTTAGATCTAAATAATGACGTACCAATTATGCAACTGTTGCAGTGATCCTTGCATTAAAACATAGATATTGTACTCCACAACAAAATCTAAGCTACTGATTTTGTTTTGTTTGGTCAAAAAAAAAAAGGCATCGCCCGCATCTGAAAAATCATGAATAAAACGTAAAAATAAACACTGCCCGCTCGCGTCAGCTTTTTCGGCACCACTCCCTAGAACCACTTAATTTAATTTTTATGGCCTAATCAAAATTTACAGAGGCTCCTTGGTGTTATAAACCATTTTACGAAGGTTTTGCCACATTTGTTGTCAACTCACACACTGGAGTTGAGGAAATTGGTGCACAAAAATGTTGACTGGAATTGGGATGCAGTCCACGACAATGTGTGCGGACGTTAAAGCTGCCAGTTACTAAAGCACCTGTGTGAGCTATTTTTGATTCGAGTAAGCCTACAGTGACAGTGGCTGATGCAAGTCGTTTTGGTTTAGGAGCAGTTTTTGTTTCAGGATGCCAAGTCAGTAATTTCGCAACCTCAGCAGTGTCAAAAGAATTATGCACACGTAGAAAAAGCAATGTTAAGATATGTTTCACACATACACTTTTGGTAGCAAGTTTGTGTTGCAAATAGATCACAAACTGTTACTAGGGGCAAAAATTTATAGGGTTAGGAAGGAGAATTTGTGACTGAGACCCCCTACTAAAACGTCTTAGATTCATTCGTATTAGTTCTATCTAAGTTTATAGAGGACGGCATGTGTTTTATGTGGGAATTTCTACTCAGTTTTCAGCTTAAAATTAAACTAAACTAAACGAAACTAGCTTGTATTTAATTATTATTTAGTTTAACTTAGTTGTAATTTAGTTTACTTTAGCTTTGGGCTGAAAAATGAGCAAAAATTACCAGAAGGAACACGTGGCGTCCTCTGAAAACTCGCACAGAACTAACAGAAACGAATCTAACGTGTTTCAATAGGGACTTTTTAGAGTTACAAATTCTCCTCCACAACCCTATAAATTCTTGCTAGGGATAAGTAAGAAGTCACTTGACAAGATATCTTCTAGATTGCAGCGATTGTTATTTAAACTGCAGAGGCACGATTTTGGTCTCGAGTATTTGCCAGGTAAGCAGATGGTTCTACCAGATGCACTTTCCAGAACACCCATTGTTGGAGCTGTTGACACTTCACAAATGGACCGTTTAGTTCACACTTTGTATGCAGACGTAATGACTGAAAAGATGGCGTGTTTGAGAAAAGCTGCAAGTGAAGATGCACTATTGCAGGCATTGTGTAAGTACATCCAAAATGTTGGTCAGAACACAGGTGCACCCAGACCTAAAGCGGTACTGGAATTTTAAAGTTGAATTGTTTATTGATGATAGTCTCGTTTGTAGAGGTGAGCGTAGGATTCCTAAACTCTTAAAGAAACTGATTTAGTATGGATGCAAATAGTAACTTGAGATTTTACCATATTTACTTCACCACAACGGAAGTTTACTTTAATCGAGGGTACACGCAGGGTACTTTTTTGATTTTATTTTGAATAATCCTCTTATTTTCGTAGTATTTGTTTATTATAGTGTAAGCTCTTAAAGATGTGGCATCTAACAGGTTTACATTCAAACCTGTAAGATAAAGCTTTTGGTAAAAGTGATTTTTTTTTAATCATGGAAATGATATTGAATTAGAAACCCGATTTTTAAAATTTATGCTGAAAAACGGTCAAATAAAAATTGGGGTGTTTGTTGAATCTTTAAAACACATTCCACGGAACTAAATTCAAAAGGTCAGCTTCATTGTGATATTGTTCTTTGAGCACCCATCCTCTTTTTTTTTTTTGCAATCATAATGAATGGCTTATTTTTCTCTTTTTTTCTTAGAAAATGGTGCAGTGATTGTGCAAAACATAATAGTGACGACTCCTACACTGATGGGCAGTGCTGTACATTGGGTGGCCGTTGCCCTCTGCTGCTTCGCACTGTTAGCGGCAGTTGCATTGGTTGTGTTGCACTGGATTCGCCGTGCAAAGTGGCAGGAAGAAGGGAGGCTCAGTTCGACCGGCAGCATACACAGTCAGACGGGATACCAACCGTTTCAAGCCATTACCACAACAACGTCAGTGTCTGACTTTTCAATATCACAGCGGGCACGGCGGAAAAGGCGGAAAAAAAAGATGAAGTGTCGTAAGTTTCCCATGCTGTCACCGGTCTCAAGTGATGGTGGCACGTGTTACGTACAAATGGAAGAGCCGCTGAGTCCTGAAGACTTTATGCAGGATGCAGCGTCCCTTTTTAGTCCTGCGCCACTAAAAATGCCAGTTAACAAGAAACCTGGTCTTTCAGAGAAGAATGAGGATCAACCTACTGCAGATGGGGATGCATCCCACCTGAAGTCACCTCCGTTGGGAAGGCGCCCATCTAGGCAAGTTGCCCTAGTCCAGCCGGAAGCATCAAGGAAATTACCAGTGGCTACTGTTTCTCCGCAGCCGCATCGGCCAACAGAGGATTTGCAAAGTCCTCCAGCCACGAAGCGGCCGAAGGAGGAGGTACCACCAAAGTCAGAAGAAGGAGTTGTAAAACGCAGATCCAAACATTTAGATTCTAGTCTCAATGGTAATACCGGTGGTGCCAAATCTCACCATAGACGCAGTGGTGGGAGCGCCGGTGACAGGAGATCAAGGCAGCTTCGAGCCAAAGGGAGAGAGTTACGCGAAGATACCGCCACATCACCCATTCCAAGATCCCCAGCAGCAAAGAGTGATTCGAAGCCGAAGACAGCAGCTGAAAGAGTGAAATCAGGAGAGAGTATAGTTGGTTCACCGTCAGACTTATCACTTGCAGCAACAACTGATAACGACTTTGAATATGACTACTATGACTATAATGTGCATGACGTCCCAGGTTCGTTTTTCAGTGTGGACCCAGAACTGCTTGCTTGGCTACCACCCTTTATACCCCAACCACCATCTCCGGAATCAATGATGCCAATGTCCGACTTTAGTGATTTACCATTAGTCCATCATACAGAATCTCATCCGCCCCAGCCGTTGTTGTCTCCCCAGTCCAAAGTTTCTGATAAGTCGCACAGGACAAACGACGAGTGTATTGATGGATGTGAAAAGGGGAGTAAGGAAATTTCTCTTGTAAACAATGATAGTGAGGCATTAACGCCTGATCCCACTGTTTGTTCATCCTTCAATTTAGACAGTATCGATTTTGCCGATGCAAGTGACCCCGACTCGCCTAAAAGGCAGGTGATCAGTTCAAAAGGAGGAGCTCCAACCGGTGTCATAAAGAGGTAGTGCAACCTCATAATTGCTCAATAACTGTGATCAATCATCCATTCATATTATTTATCAATGTTTCAAAGCACATCAAAGCAGGAGTTTGAAATCGTGGTAGGCTTGAAGTACAACGTGGGGTCTATAAATTACTACCCATTTTACAAACGCATACAAGAAAAATAGCAATGAATGCAATCATAATCTACCTACCTCCATAGAAAAACAAAAACAACTTTACAAGTTTTACTCAAAAAAAAATTAACACTGGTACTGTTGTCTCTACTGTGTGTGCTCTAGTAGTTTTGCACAGTACATCTAGCCAATTTTCAATTTTGTTCCCGGTATTGTCAAGCCCGTTTCAAGCATTTGGAGTTTCGCAGAACAGACAGCCTCTGTGATTCTTGCACCCTGCTCTTATAAGGCCATTACCCCTAACGTTCTTATTTTTTGGAATGTGTAAAAGACAGATTGCACCATGTTACAGACAGAACAGAGCTTAAACTTCTAACAATACTTGAAAATCGGCTAGATATTCTGTGTAAAACAACTGTAACGCACGTGGACGAGTATTAGTGTTATTTTATTCCAAATAAAACTTTTTAAGTATTTTTTTTCCAATGGACGAAACCATATTATGATTGCTTTCATTGTTAATTTTTTTTTATAGAACTTGTAAATAGGACATTTTTTTCTGGACACCGTATTTGCCCTTTTTTTACTGTCTCGTAAAGGGATTTCTTTGCAATATTTTTTTTTAATTTGCAGAGCCATTCGCAAGTTCTGGGAATACATATTCTGTGTAAAACAACTGTAACGCATGTGGCAGAGCATTAGTGTTATTTTATTTCAAGTAAAACTTTTGAGTGTTTTTTTCCAGTGTTTGCACAATGAAAACCCTGCCATCCAACGGTTTATTTTGGGGGTGGCGTGAGGCAGAATTTGCCCTTTCTACCCGAAGTTATACGTAAAAGCTGAACAATAGATAGCAAACTCGATTTTTTGTTTATTTTATTGTCTGACGGCTCTCGTATCGCTCGTTCTTTGCATCAAGTAGGGTAATATTTGTTTAGCCTATATTACAAAGTTGCTTAGCAACTTTGATTATGCAAAGCCAGAAGTGCCATTCTCCCCCCCTCCCCCCAATCCCCCCTCCATCAAAAAAATGAAAAATTTACATTGCAGGTGATAAAATAAGGAAGTCATTAGTTACTAAAATTTCTGAAAACAAACTTCTAAAAATATCAAAAATCACTAAAATCACAGAAAATATGTTAGCTTCTAGTTCCATTTTCATATCTTTTGTTCCTGTTTTGCAAAATTCTCGGATGTGACACTGCCATCCACACCCCATAACCATCAACGGTTGTGTGGACAAGAAATCATATTGAGAAGGAGTGAAATACGTAATGTTCTGAGACGGCCATTTTTGAAAATGATAAGGAGACCCCGTACTCTTACTGTACGACTCGTTCCGTATAACTATTCCATTATTTCTTACACGCGCTAAGGATTTGTTGAGGTTCTCCTTGGCTGCTTTCTTATCATGCAGAATCGCCCCAATTCACGCACAGGTTAGAAAAAAATTGTTTCATGACTTACATGACCTCCATCTTCCAAATGTCCATGTCTCTGGAATCAGACCAATTGCACGAAAGAAGACACAGTATGTAGACAATAATACAATTTTCTGTCACAAAATGGCAGATGGGTAAGAAAGGGTTGTGGGGTCAACCGCTTACAACTCACCCAACATAAAATTAAACATGAAGTAAGATGTCCGAGTGCACGACAACAAATCAATAACACACGATATCTCGTCATGCAAAATTTAAACCGAACAGTTAACCAAATTCCGGTCGTTTAAGATGTTCCTGTAGACACACCTCCGTCAATTTGCGTTTAAAAACAGCAACCGACACAGCCGAGACGACTAGCCTACCTCACCAAGCGCATTCCAAACTGGCACCATTCTCAGTGCGAAGAAATGTTTCCTGCAGTTAAGTCTACGTCGCGGAACTACGAGTTATAGGTGGTGCCCACGCGTTTTGGTATAGTTATACAGTTCAAACAATGGCAGGTCGAGCAGTGGTAGGTAGATGTTGTCTCTCACACCACTGAGAGATCTACACCAACCTTTTAAAAGCCTTTTGTGGTACAAGTCGCTACAGTAGAACATGGTGGTATGTTTTAATACATGCAGTAGAACTGCAATTACCCGAACCCCGATTATCCAAACACCCCGATTATCCAAACACCCCAATTATCCGAACTCCCATTTTTACAAAATATTCAGAAATTTGCCATTTTTTAT
This sequence comes from Lithobius niger, assembly GCA_023313725.1. Classification (NCBI taxonomy): domain Eukaryota; kingdom Metazoa; phylum Arthropoda; class Chilopoda; order Lithobiomorpha; family Lithobiidae; genus Lithobius; species Lithobius niger. Next base: position 20,883 of record JAHWFP010063867.1, read on the forward strand.
ACAAGATATAAACATTGACTTTCCTTTCTTATGTTCCTGGAGTTACTTCATGCAAAATATTCTTTTCAGTACTCTTACGCAATCAAGCATAGTTCACAAATAAAACTGAGTAAAAAAAAAAGAAGTTTTTTTTTTTAATTTTGCTTGTCGATTGAATTATCCGAATTTTTAATTAACCTAACACCCCAATTAGTTCGGATAATCAAGGTTCTAATGTACATAATTTCAAATTTATTTAGTTTTGTGAAATCCGAGTTGGATGCCAAAACGACTACTTCGTTGATGTTAAGTAATCTGTGATGGGTTTCGAACTTTTAAGATGTTTGTAGCATTTTTAGTATATTTAGTTCGCCTGTTTTTGTAAAACTTCGTGATTGAACAACATAAGAAGTACCTGGATTGTGTGAAAAAACAACCGTAGGCCAACTTAAAAATTCTTTAACGTATTTGAAATTGATTCTGCTGAAGTCGTACGAACACTGGCACTGAATTGTAGCACGATTTGGCTTTTAAGGAAATTATATCCGATGTATGTTTTTAAAAATTGGAAGGAAATCCAAATGGGCTCGAGTGGGGTTAAATAAATACGGATGCAAACCTATTTACATTGCCTTTTGGACTTGAATGTCAGACTGCCTGAGCTTGGAAATGAACCCACGACCTCTGAAACCAAAGGCTTAAGTCCTACCGCTGAGCCATACTGGCATGGCAAATATAAGGAAACGTCCACAGGCAGCATTAAACACGCACACTTATACACTTTCCAATCCCCACTAGAAGGACTATTGTTTGCACGGCACACACCAAGTGAAAGTGAACAGAATACACACTGTGGCTCAGTCAGTATGGCCGTATCAGTACAACTCAGCGGTAGTACATATGCCTTTGGTTTCAGAGGTCGTGGGTTCAATTCCCCGCTCAGGTAGTTTGACATTTAGGTCCAAAAGTAATGTAAATAGGTTTGCATCCATATTTGGTAAAAAAAAATAATAATAATTTCAAAACATAGGCCTAACAAAATTTCCCATACAGTGAAAAATAAAAAGAAACGGTAAAAGATGTGTAGCTAATGTTATGGCACATTCCAACCAATCACTTGCAAATGGCTCTTGCATTGAAGATTCTAAAGTTTTGCTTGTTAACAGAACAGTTTCTCCCGTGAACAGTACAAGCAGTTAAAACAAGTGTAACAATGTGTTAACCTCTGAAAAGCATTAGTAGTGTGTTACAGTTATTGATACACACCATTGTGTAGAAAAACAAAACAAAGTATGGTCAAAATTTGTGTATTTAATGCTAATTAGCTCGCAGCTCATAGAGCTCACAAAAGAAAGAGAGCAGCATGATTAACGGTAAAACAAACAAGCAAATTTAATTTAAATGTAACTTTTAAAGAGAGCTAATAAACTCTATTTACTAAGACTTAAAACTTTATAATTAGCTATGTAAAAAGGTGTTGGAAACTGAGTGTGTTTTTTATGGCAAAAGTGTAGAAACCGTCTTAGTTTTTTTTACAATTTGTTTCGTCATTTATGTCTAGGTGTGTACCGTGAAGAGTGATGGTGAATGATGTGTTGTACTGCAAAGATGTGACCCTGTTGCACAATAAAAAATAAATGTACAGTTGAAGAATTCGTAGCAAATAATTATTTGGAATTATTTTTGCAAGCTGGCAGAAAAGGAGACAGAAGTTCTTTGTAGGTTCCTAGTTGCAGAAAACTATGAAATTTATTGAAGAGACAAAGGAAGAGTCAAGTGTATCAATGTTTACGTCTTGTACGCTTAGATTTCAAAGGAAAGGATATTCACTATTCCGATATCCTTGCACACTTTCAACAGTCTGGTTTTTCTGGAGTTGGAGTGGCTCAGAACGACTGTCTTCGTCAGGCTACACATCACCGCTCACTTTGTCATGAACGCCATAAAAACCAGACTGTTGAAAATTTGCAAGGATATTGGAACGATGAATATCCTTTCCTTTGAAATCTAAGCGCACAAAATGTAAACATGGACTCAAATTTTCAAAGTAAGCGATGTGACATTTTTAAATGCCTGTATTAATAAACATAGCATGAAATTGTATGAAATCACCGAAAAACTCTGAAAACCAAACTTCAGGATAAAACATTGACGATGGAATTATAGATCATACATTAACAAGATTCCAACAAGCTGCACCAAAAGAAATGTTTAAACACCAGCTGGAACACGTGCTTGCAGTTTTTTTTAAAGTTGGCTTTGGTGTAAGCAGACATTTTTGCTATTTCATGATCACCAGATTTTTACTCCTGATGCAACTGTAAACATGCACTGAAAACGTTCATTGAATGTGGTGTATTCATTATACATTTTGTTTTGCAAAACTAAGCACCTATAAATATTATTTAGGAAAACTCAGAAAATGTAAAGGAAATCGAACTACGCCCTTGCGTGCGGATGTGCTGGGGCAAAATCAGTGAAACTTCTTTTGAATCACCCAGGGCGATAGAGATATGAAAAATTGCTGCTTGAACAGGGTAAAATATATGAATGCAGATGTATTTTATAAGGACAACTGAAGCCAGCAAAATGTTTGGTGCGGACCCATAATTGCACTACAGTACCGGCTGGGCTCCACATAGGGAGCTCCACATATGAGGCTCCACATGAGAGGGCAGATCATGCAATGACGCTTTTCGTAGTGTGTCTTGTTCTTATCATTCTGCATCACCTTTCAGTTTCTCCCGCAAAGGCTAGCTGAAACAAGTTCATCACCTTGAGAGCTTTTTGTATAGCATTGTCCTGGAATACAATGTCATACAAAAAGCTCCTCTCTCTATTTCAACATGGCTGCTAGAAGCGCAGATTCACCTGTTGCCAGTGGCTGTTAGTCGACGGTTAGTTATAGCCCAAAGAAAAATTATACATTTGACTTTAAAACTTTGTGGGTTAAAACTTAAAAAGTCACTTAAAATTGGTTTCAAAGCTAATACGCAATTTTTTATGCAAAGCAATGTAAAATTAAATTATTTTAAAAACTGTCACAAGTTGTCAAACAACTAAGTGACCTGTCCCCATAAACCGTGCCCGACCGGCTGCTGGCTGTATTGCCAAACATGCCTCCACGACTTAACGTCTTCGGCAACTTGTTTCTTGTCAACCACATTGACTACTCCGTAATACGAGTAGAATAGTTTAGTCTTCATGGCCTATTCTAAATAAAAAGCGCTGTTGCATAATCTTCTTTTAGAGAAAGAGGAAATTTAATTTTTCTCCATCCAAGGACGCACATCGTCAATTAACTGTTCCCATTGTACATTGCTCAAACATCGCTGACGTCAGTAAAGACAAAGCCTTTCCAACATAACACTCTTACTGCTATTAAGTGACGAAACACTGCACTATGACAACTGATTCACACTGATGACGTATACCATCGAGAACTGTAACCAACACGTTTTTATTCCCTTACTCAGTGCACTAATCGCTTCGGTCCAGAAAGTACTTATCAACTGGCACGATGTTACGCACCATCTGCGAAGATTATTTTAATTCGTAAAATATTATGGACGAAAACGTAAAATTGATGAAATAAAGGCTAGATTAAAAAAAATAGTGGAACAGTCAATTTATTTGAAATCTGTTTGCCAAATATTTTTCTTTTTTTTCCCTAATAGATGTGCCCAGTACGTGAGAATCGGGTTTGGCAGATGGAACTGGTGTTTTCGTCGTTAAGACGCCATCTGAGATACAGGCACATCAACACTTTTCGTTAGCTTAATTGAAATATACCAAAATGCTAAGAAGTTCTAAACACAATATAGCCTGCATGTGTCGATAGTACTGCATTACTTGAGGCAAATGGTGAACGTTTATATTACGCACATTAGCGGAGAAAGCATTACTTAATCCAGGCAATGCAAAAAGCTCTAAAGTTGGTGAACATGTTTCAGTTAGCCCTTGAAGAAGAGACTGATGGGTGATGCAGAATGATCAGAACAAGACACAACGAAAAGAGTCATTGCATAATCTGCCCTCATGTGGAACCCCCTAGATGACGTGTGTATGTATTTTTTGTTCTCAATCACCGTTATCTTGAAATACCTGAAGTTGACTTGAGATAATTAAATTATCACAAGATAATTAAAGATATGTCGAGAGAGTTAACTTTTTATCTCGAGATACGAAATAAACATACTCCGTATGTTGTCGTAGAAACTCCACATTTTTTCCATAAGGTAACATCAAGATGTGTTGTTTGATAGATGGGGACGAGCAGAGGAGGAGGATTACGTGTAGTAAACTAAGTTAAATCATGCAAGTGTCCTTAAAGGCAGATCATGATGAAAGACAACTCTTCGGCTGGCTGCACGCCAAATTAGACGTTTAGGGTGGCCACACACCAAAATCGACGAAACGTCTCACGACAGGACATTTTGTCGAAACCTGTTTCAGCATGCTGCAGACGTCTCCAAAACCATAGCAATGAGTTGAGCGCCACACAACAGATGAGACACTGGGGAGACAGTTGCATAGAACATGAGACAAATTGGCAGGATTGTCATAAGTAGGATGAGACACTTTCTGCGATTAACTTTCAAGGGCTACTTCCTCTAGAATAATAGCCTTTTTTGTTGTTGTTTAGTTTATCACACAACATTCAAGGAAATGAAAGTATACATTGCAGAGGTTTTCCCAGCTGATGATAATGTAACGAGTTTGACATGCTATAAGGTTGACTGAGATGTCAATTGAACCAGTAAGGCTGACAGTTTGTCCACAGGATTGCAGGCATAACATTGTGTAAATTCAATGCTTACACAACGTTTAAATTGTGTAAACGTTATGTACAATTTGTGGGGCGACGGAAATACGGTAGGCTTAGGAGTAGTTGATATTTTCCCTAACTGTCTCGAAGTTCGTGAAAGCTGGTAAACGTCCCACCAGACTGTCCGTGGATCATTGCTCAGGTAGAAGATTCGGAAACCCGATTACGGCATAGGTGAGATTTATTCTTGACAAGGAGGAAAAGCATACATCTCCTCTCCTATGGTCGTGGCGCCATGGCTATAGGCCATGTATTGTAGCCAGACATCTTTAGAACACTATTATGTGTTTTAACAAAACTTACATTTGGGGATAACATCAGTCCTGGTCTCCAGAATCAACATGAGGGCAGATCGATTACATCATTTAGGTTAAAACTGCATCAATCAATCTGAAGACAACAAGCTTATTAAAGTCCGGATTTAAACAAGTTATAATTCTCGTCGGTCACTACAACATCCAAACCGAACGGAATCATGGTTATTACCAGACTATGTCACAAAGCTACGTCACAATTTTTTGCTCAGTACGCAACCCTTTCTCACACGAAGGTATTGTTAGAACACACATTTTTGTTGCATAACGTGTAACCACTGAGTTTTACATTAAGATGAGCAGCCACAAAACATTGCTAAGGCTATTCATTTGCGGGAACAGGAAATCCAGTTCCCACACAATTTATCTAACAGTCTATGAAGAGCAACAGTGTCAGGCACCATTCACAGGAAGATAAGGAAGCAGTACAAAAACAAAAAGTATTTGTCACGATATTTCGAGACGTCATTATTTTTAACTATCAAGATGCGACTACATCGAAATTAACGAAGACGTCTGAAGAGGACATGACCGAAAATGACACCAGCTGCAAAGGAGCTGACACAACAATCACCAGTCCAATGGTGTCAAGCAATTAAGAGACTGTAACAAGGAGTAGGCAAGGTTCACTGGAAGATGGTCTAGAAGTTGATGGTCTATTGACTTTCCGACTGTCACGAGCTATCTGAGCACGTCTTATCATCCACTTATTATCATTCCTACTTCACAAATCTGTTTAAATTTCAACGTTGCTGAAAAAAAATTGACATAAAAATTTATTCTTGGATTTCTTCATTCAAAAGAACTGTGGAGGCACAGTTCACAAAAGATGGTAACAAATTTACAACTGTCATAAGCGGTGCGATTAACTTGGCGAATGTTTTGGTGTGTTGATATCACTCCTTAGAAGGGCCGAACCATTCGGAACTTGGCGGCCCCTTTTACCAGTTTTGATTTTTGATACGATATACACCACCAACATACCAACGACAACACCAAATGGCAAACTATCAGTATAGGCCTATAACTTGACACATTCATTGGTATACTACTTTGCTCTCTGCACTCCAACCAAAAGAGGATGTAGCTATTGTTCTCTACTTCGTGACGAAATACCCACTAGAGGACAAAGCCTAGTAAGTAGTACTGTCACCGCAATTGCCCCGCCATGTGCATAGAGCTGCCAAAATGCCCAACGGTTTAGCACCGAAGCCACTTCCTATAAGAGGAGACTTGCACATACTTGGTTCCTTTCTTGGGATTCTGTGCTTGAAACTTCGCTTTGAGAACCAGTTGTAGTCAGAGTTTTCGTTCAGAATACCATTCTCAAATACGGGTTTGAGTTACTCAGGATTGGAGTCAGTTCTCGGATTAAGCAAGGTTACAGAATACCATATCGCGTACTTAAGTACGGTCTCGAGTTCAAGTTGAGTACTAAGTCAGCTTTCGGAATATGGGCCTCTAAGTAAATCCAAAGGCGTCATCCGTCACTGCTGCACCTCCCTTGGACATGAAGTCCCTCACTGTAAATACAAGGATTACATCTGTGATTCCTGCGGAATTCAGGGATACTTAGCGGTTGCTTGTAAGTTACGACTTTGCACTCATGGCCTACTCCGAAGCCAGTGAGCCCGCTCAAGACCCCAAGTATAGTTCGTGTTAGTCATGACATTCCGCTGGTGTTCCTACTTTTTCTTGACGTAGTTCTTCGACTAACCCAACTGTGTGCATAACTTCAATGTGTCTGCGAGTCCACCGAAACTCTAAAGGCAAACTGTCCGCCCAGTACGGGCCAGGAGTTCATCCCCAAATCTTTCCAGAGTAGTTCTGATGAAGGTAGTCTCTCTGGTTCTCGAAGTGTGATGTAAGTAGGCTTCAGCGCCTTAACCTCTAACAAACTTAGGGTCAATTGAATTAGGGTAGGTAAACGACCATATTATGATATACATCAGTAAAAAATTATCTTTTACATTTTTGTAGTGATTATTTTGCAGCGCTTTTTTCGAAGGTTATCAAATTCTAGGTTCTTCGCATTACACATAGCAGATGTTTGTACCATATTAAATTAAAAGCTGCATTATTAATGGACTAGAGGAAGCCCGTGCTACATACGGCTGGTGTTAGATGCACCGTTTCCAATATTCTGGATGTTTCACGGAATTAAGTTTCTTCACTCCCATTTTTTGCGCACACTGGCTAAGAAATGCTTTCACGGAATTAAGTTTCTACAATCCATTTTTGCGCACACTGGCTGACAAACGCTGATTTTCGTTCGCATCGCTCACTCAATCAGCGCATTATATGGCTCAAATCACTTGATGCACTGTTTTAAAAATTGGCAAGCTCAAGCATCGTTCTCGGGCACAATGCAGCCCGGACACGTTTGCCCGAAGCTCAGCTCTGAAAGCCTTCATCTGCGAATTAAATAAGCCATAGCATCATTTCCAGCTGCCAATTTCGGTCACTGATTTATTTGAGGCCTTAACAACACGCCATGCGCCCCAACACCTGCCAATTTAACGAGGGTTTAACGAGCGTTAACCACTCCTGGTCAATTTCATTTTACTCATCAACAATGAACGGTTTCGACGATAGTTTTCAATCCTTAGCATGTGCACCAGGAATTGTAAGGCACCGTAGCAAAGACATTAATGGGAGCCAGTGAGAAATTGAGTGAGGCCATCCTCACTTTGCTGGGTGTCCAAGAGTTCGCCACGAGGGTTGGTGGTTTCTGGTCTGGTGTGAAGTCTACGAGTAGAGGTCTGCCGCAAGGGAGTTGCTTAAGCCCAACTCTTTTTGCGGTGGCGATCAATGCCGTGCTTGAAGAGCTCAGCCTACATGGCTCCATAGTGGCATATGTGGACGATGTTGCTATTTGGGTGGTTGGCGCTGATGTTGGTCGTATTCTGGCGAAGCTTGAGGACATCATTGCTAGGGGAGACATCATTGCTAGGGGGGACATCATTCCTAGAAGAGTGGGGCTTGGCCCTGTCTGCACCAAAGACGGAACTGATGATTTTCGCACGTGGGAGGAGGCTTGACGGCAGTATTCAGGTGGGGACCTCAGTGGTGACAGCAACCACTATTGCACGCTACCTTGGTTATAGGTTCGATCCGCAACTCTCGTGGATGGAGAACGCGAACAACATTAGGGAAAAAATTGTTACCCGCCATGGGGTCCTCAAGTCGGTGGCCTCCAATAAGTCGGTGGATAAGAGGTTGGTCATAATGACGTTGTATCGGGTTCACATCCGGTCCTGCGTGGATTTCCACCTTCCCTTCCTGCTTGGCTCGAGAGGGGCTATGGAGAGGGTACAGGTAGCTCTTAATGGCTGCCTGCCCTCGACCCCAGTGCCTGCGCTGCATATTGAGGCAGGAGAGGTGCTGCTGCGAATCAGAGCAAGAGAGTCGCTAGCTGCCTTGTGACTCAGGACGATTGCCAGGGGTGCCAATGATCCGGTGGCTAGGCGTTTGGTCTCCTACTCAGCACTGAGCCCGTGGACTCGTAAGCTTCTCGGAGCTTTGGGGTTGGGTGCTACTTTGCTACAACTACGTAGTCTGGGTGCCTTCCTGGCTCCGAGAGCCGTGGGTGGTGGGTACCGGTGGGCTTGGTGTGGGGAGGTTTTGCCTCTCTTGGCCTGTTCGGAGCAGGCAGGGGACAGCTCTGACTGGGTGGATTCTGTTGTGATGCCTCGTTTTTCAGTGGTGTGTGGGAGGGAGGTGCGGTAGTATGTGTTCCCAACCTACGGCAGGAATACAGCTACTTTCTTAAGTGCCTCCCATCTGCCTTCATTGGGGAATTGGTAGCATTGGTCGCACTGGATATTGGGTTAGATTTGCAGTTGAGACAGTTCCGGGTGCTGATGGACTCGGCGGCTGGGATCCGGTTCCTTTAATCTGCATACAGGCAATTGGATGTCAGTCACCCCCTCGTTGTTGAGATTGGCTTGAAATTGGAGAGTGCCACGCAGCGGGGGGTCACGGTGACTGTGTGCTGGGTGCCAGGCCACACTGGCCACTTTGGGAACAAGGTGGCAGACGGACTGGCTAGACGGGGATTTGAGGAGAGAATCAACACGGTGACATTTCCAGTTACTCCAAGGGACTTCCTCCCAGTTCTGAAGTGGGTGACCACAAGGGACTGGCAGAAAGAGTGGGATGATAGTGGAGTTGGCAGGGTTCTTTACGGTTTCCACCCGACTGTTTGTCGTCCGTGTGGCCTGGATGTGCTTCCTAGGGGGGATGGAGCAATGTTGTCCAGACATAGGAGGCCATGTGTTATTGAGGGCTCATAAGCACCGGCTGGGCCTCAGTCCCACTCCGGTCTGCAGGTGTAGTACAGAGGCCAAGACAGTGGAGCACTTCCTTCTGGTGTGCCACCTCTGGGCAAATTTTCGGGGCCGGGTACTGGAAGATTGGGGAGCCGAACTGAGGGAAATTCTGGGTGCCTCCTCGCAGGGACTGTATTCACCCTACGACAAGTAGAAAGATTCTGTAAGCAGACGGCAAGGTTCAACCAGTTGTAGGGGGGTGATCTATGGTGAACTTGGGTGTGATGGAATTATGGTTATGGATGTTAGATTTTAAGTAGTTGTAGTCGTAGTCGTAAGATTTAGAATTGAGCGAATGACTCAAGGTCCGTAGGCTCATGTATAAAATAAAAGTAAAAAAGTAAAAAAGACATTAGACATAAATAAATAAATAAGACATTACACGTGCACGAAAACAATGAGAAGCGATTAAAGTGATTGTCCGGCCTTTTACCTTTTTTCTTCTTGGTTTTTTTATCAGCTCAGCCGGGATCCAGAATTATTATATAGATTTATTAGTAGGCTAACCAATTAATAGATCAATATATTGTGTACTCTAATTGTATTTTGACATTTCAATTTTTATTGTAGAGGGTAGTGTGGTTTATTTGATACCAACCTAGTTGATACCAACCTTGCTTATGTTGGTAGCGTTCCACACTGCCCATACATGTATTAGTGTCTTGTATAACAACGTGACCTGTCTTGTTAATACATTATGTAGGCAGCACCTTTTGTGCATTCTAACTTCAGCTAATCCAATTCCCTAGTACAGGTATCTGGGTAGTATCGTTTAGTTGCTTTAAGCCTCACCATAACACAAATGTATATCCACAAGTCATGTTTCAATCGACCGAAAGATAAACCAAGAGAACATTAGAGACCGGTAATTAATTATCGTGGGGGGAATGGGGGGGGGGGGTGAAATTGGGGGGGAGGGGGTTACACCTTTTTCCGGCTCCCTTCAGGCGGGCGGGGGGGGTCACAACATCACCGACCAAACTGGAAGAAAGAAAAAAATCGTTTTTGGCTTTAAAAATGGCACTTTCAGCAGTCACCATTTCTAAAAATGCCTCAGCTGATCCTCCATGATGTGAGTGTACAAGGTTTTGAAGCTATTAGTACTAATACTACAAGTATACGTATATTTTTTTCAATAAACTCTGTAGCAAAGCCTTGCCCCCTGGTTTCTTGGCTTCTTGTGTCTTTCAGATGCTGACTATGTTACGGATGTGGGCATACAAGCAAACAGTGCATTCATCATCCAATGCATAAAGCATGAAACTCGACAAAGATGGGTGTAAGGAACATCAGTGAACCGAACATCATATCATGTTTTATCGTTAAAAACGAGGAACGTTTTGCTTACCATTAGGGGTGTAACTTGTCGGTGTGGAGAGCTGCTTACTTAAAGAGGCGCTATCACCGATTTAAAAGCAAACGAAAATACCGTGGTACCACCTACCGGCAGTGATATTAACCTGTACAGCTTGCCCCCAGGCGCACGAGGACGTACCAAATTCTCACTCAATAATTAAGGAGGTCGTGGCTTGTTTGTTTTGTTAAAAGCAATGGCGTTGACTAGATAGCGCTTGATGTTGCCAGATTCTGCAGACTTTCAATCGGTGCTAGTGCCACTTTAATTTGG
>JAHWFP010063867.1:32061-43411 GCA_023313725.1 Lithobius niger
GGGGGTGGTCATCGAAAATTTGGTGGGCACATTTTTATTTCCTCTAATCCGCCCCCCCCCCTTCCCCCGGCCAGAAATAATGACCGCTACCTTAATGTGTTCCATACACGTCAACATCTTATGCTGCCTCTGTTAAAACCATACTGTGACGTCAAATAAAAAATGAAGCTACTGTTGCGTTGTTTTATGTAAATACTCAATTTAAAAAATGCCTTCATTCATCATACAAAATCCGCGAGGCCACAAAAACAATGAGGCATCGAATTAGCGCTGAGAAATTAAGAAAGCCAGGAAAATGCGCAAAAAAAAAAACTGCGAAACGTCATTACGCTGATTGCTTTTAGCTTTAAAGGGACACCCGGCCTGCCTTATAACAGCCACGCGCAGATCGCCATCCGCGCATTTATCACCGCCAAGGTCAACTGAGACAGTTACAGCTGCGTTCTTCATAGCGACGAACGCAGCTACTGTGCCAGTTGGCTTTGGGAATAGTACACGAAAAAGTATCAACTTAAAGGGATATACCTCCCAGCGCCATTTTTCTCGATCCTCCACGTCAAGTAAGGCCCCAAATGTTTATTTACTTACCATTAGTCTTTCCCTTGCTAAAATCCGTTTTAAATTGTGGCGTCTAGGAAATATTCTGTTGAATAATTGTAAACTTTATTTATTGCGTTCCGCAGTATATGATGCATTGCGCGCTTACAATAATCATGACGTTTCATCTCTGTGCGTACATGTACTAATTTTCTAATAATTACCATGCGATCAAAAACCTAAAAGACTAATGCGGTAAAAATTAAAATTAATTATTCTAATATATCGCCGAAGCAATATTATAAGATACTATAGCCTAAAAAAATCACAAATTGTGATTTTAAAATACGAGAATCATTCCGGTTTATGACGTCACAATTAATGCGTTCACGCTGGCTTGTCTATTAGGCACAATGCCAACTGAGATAGTAGCTACGTTTTTCGCTGCGAGGAACAAAGCTACTGCCTCAGTTGACCTTGACTATGATAAATGCGCGGATGCGATCGACGCGTAGCTGTTATAAGGCAGGCGGAAGGTTATAAGGCAAGTGGTATGTTGCTTTAAAGATTGTGCCGTCACAAACCGGAATGATTTTCTTAATTTAAAATCACACTCTATAATTTTTTAGGCTAGTATATTATCCCATAACCGCCTAGATACGAACGTACGCCTTCAACGTACAACAGCGAAAAACTAAGTCCCAGCGCGAGCAATGAAAGCGGGCAGTCACAGCCCAGTGGTCGGCGTTGTCGGCTCCAAACCAAGAGAATGCCGGTTCTAATCCGGGAACCGACCTAAGTGAACTCTAAAAAAAGGGTCTGAAAGTTTTTTCAGGCTGTTATGGGTTACAATTTTTCTTCATCGATCTGTTGGCATAATTAATTTTAATTTTTACCGTATTAGTCTTTTAGATTTTTGATCTCATAGTAATTATTAGCAAACAATTAAAATTAGTACATGTGCACAAACAGATGTAACTTCAAGGTCATTGTAGGCGCGCAAAGGATCATATACGTTCTGGAAGAATGTAAATAAAGTTCCCCTAAATCAACAGAAAATCTCCTAGACACCACATTTTAAAACGGATTTTTACCAAGGGATTGACTATCGGTAAGGAAATTGACCTTTGGGGCCGTACTTGTGGAGGATCGGTGAAAATGGCGCCGAGAGGAATGTACTTTGAAAGCAATTTTAGTGTCATTGCTTGTCACTGGGTGGTAGTAGCAGTAAAGCCGCCACAAGAAAGCGAACGAAACCGAAAGTATGGAACTCTGAAAACCATCATAAATTATGATTGTGTATCAGCGCTGGCAAAATAAGGAGTTCAATTGAAGTATAATTCACGTTTTCTGCCCATGAGTCAATAGGCAGCAGCAACAGCTCCGTAAGAAAGCAAACGAAACCGAAAATACTGAACTATGAGTAGCGTCATTGATTACCTCGCCATCTATTGGGGAAATAGGTAAGATCACGTCGTGTTTATTTGCGTTTACTGTCGTTGAGTGGCAGCAGCAGCTGAGCATCGCAAGGAAGCAAACGAAACTGAAGGCATTAACCTATGATTAAACTTTAAAAGCGTCATTGCGTAGCTCGCCTTCCGTTGAAGTAAGAAATGAAATAAAAAGGGTTTGATTTTCAGCTTTCAAATGTAGAATATACACAATAAAAAATATAAAACAAAAATAAACGTGTAAAATATGAAAATGAAAACTGTATAACGCTAGCCTATACACAAAAAAAAGAATAAAAAATAAAAAGTTAAATTTAAAAAAAGTACAATAAAATAAAAACGGGCAATCCTAAAAATAAACAAAGAAATTATATAGATAAAAAACAAAAGAAAAGATACTTTGTTAGTATAAAAGGTAAGAAGTTTTTGTAAGAACTCTAAAACAAAACCCACAAGGGTGAAAGAACTCACCAAGTTTCAGCCAATCGAAGTAGTGTTATCAACCAATAAGGCTGCCACCCATAGTTACCGTACTACATTAGTTGCCAAGTAATCCCACCTAGTATTAGATCAAAGATTAAAGGGCAATTACATCCATTTTGACATGCATGTTTGACTTTTGGATCACTTACACAATAACTAAACAAGAATTGCGGTAAGAATACGTTACGTACGTCCAATATAACAATTTAATTACTGCATCACCAAAACACGACACGGAGGTCGCCATTGTTTTGACGGATCTCTTCGATTTCGACTCGCAGCCGATTGAGATAGCTGTATTGACTGTGAGGAGCGCAAGTGTCTGACGGCCTTAGCTGGCCACTACACTGCCGGCCAGCTATCTAACAAACGCTTGAGCTCCTCACAGTAAATACAGCTATCTCAATCGGCTGCGAGTCGAAATCGTAAAGTGACATCTGTCGGCATTAATTTCTGATCGTTCCAGCAAAACAATGGCATTCTCCGTGTCGTGTTTTGGTGATGCAGTAATTAAATTGTTATAACGGACGTAAGTAACGTATTCTAACCGCAATTCTCGGGTTTAGTTATTGTGTAAGTGATCCAAAAGTCAAACATACATTTCAAAATGGATGCAATTGCCCTTTAAATCAAAAACCTGACCATTGTTACTATCGGTAGCAATGGTCAAGTTTTTGATTTAACATGTGAGGTAATAGTCGGTGGGATTAGCTTGGCAACTAATGTAGTAACTTGGTGGCAGCCTTTTTAGCTCCGATATCACTACTTTGATTGGCTTAAACTTGGTGGGTTATTTCACCCTTGTGGGTTTTGTTTTAGATATCACTTCTTTTGTAATTTTTTTTGTGGCGTCTTATTTTTATCACTGTCCATTCATCTACTATCTGGCCAAGTTTAGTCGAAAAATATTGAATACGAACGGAGATATTAATATTTTTTTTTAGTTTTGCTGGAGTGAGGACTTCAATCATATAAATTAAAGAGGTTGCTGATTTCCATTCAACCATCAACAATAACTAGCGCGGATTTCGGATTTGTTAAGAGCTTAGTGGCCCGAAGCCATATGCCCTATTACAAACAAGTAGCGCGTGCATTTTATCAACAATGTTGTGTTGCCGATTATTTCTGGCAGTCCGTTTGCATTGTTGTTGTAGGAGACCAGAGACCAGAGAGGGCCTTTAAGTTAGCTTATAAGTAGGTTAAACTGAGCGCATGGCTTGAAGGCCGCAGTTTTGTTCTAGGCTCAATAAAGAATCTAATCTAATCCAGAGAGGGGATACTGATCCTGTGAGAAGGATACTCACTGACTATGGGAAGTTGAGCGTGAGGGCCAGGGGCCTATTGGGAGAGGCAGGAGCAGGACAGAAGTCTCGTCGCTCCATCTAGGTCGGGTTTGCCGCGCAGCTCAGTCCTTGGTCGTGGTGTCCGGACCTAAGCGCACTCTTCATTCCAACTTTTGTTGAGTGTGTGATTTTCTGTGATGCTTCGTTTTTGGCTGCAGATCAGGTGGTAGGCATTGGAGTCGCTATTCCGACACTTAAGGTTTCGTTGGTGCGGCGTGTGCAAGCGGTAACATCGAGCACTGTGTGCGAACTGTTGGCCATTTCAGTAGCTCTCGATGTCGCTCTAGACCTTGATTTGCCATCGTTTGCGATCCAGACGGACTCGCTCTCAACTTATGTGCTGCTGAAGCGCTCCTGGGAGCACCTTGAGGTGCATGATCCGCTTGTTTACTCCATTGTGTGGAAGTTCTGGGTAGCATCTCGCTTGAGTACTGTGACTCTTCGGTTGGCCAGTGGGGATAGTGGGAATGACTTGGCTGATGGGTTGGCCCGTGAAGCAGTCCGGGGAGATACTGCGGAGGTGGTCCTGGGTGCTCTCTGCTCGTATGTGCAGGCTTTAAGCAAGTCACAGGAGGGCTGGAACACATCACCTGTGGGCAGGTTGTTTCATGCGATCAAACCGGTTTGTGGCAGCAGGTCAATCATGGATAGGTTAGGTTACAGGGACGCCAAACTGCTTTCCAGGTTACGCACAGGCCACTCGTTGTTGCGGGCTCATCAGTTTAAATTTGGGTGGGTGGGTTTGCCTATTTGTCATGTGTGTTCAGTAGATGAGACACTGGAGCATGTTCTTTTACTCTGCCAGAGGCATGTGGGCACCGAGCAGGACTGGCTTCTTGGATATGTGAACTACCCACGCTGCAGGAGCTGCTGTCTCTCTCGCTGGGTAGAAACCCTGTGGGTAAGTTGCGAGCAATTGGGAAATTTTGTGTTGACGCGGGGATAAGTGTATAGGTCAGGTAAGGTTAGGTGGTTCTTCTCCCCTTTATGGCGACTTCTGCGGACTCCAGCTGCGAAGAGTACAGGCTATTGAGCTGTTTATTGCGGCGTGGGCGTAGTCCCTCGGCCACAGCTTGTAAACAGTGGATGACAACTCCTCTAGTTCACCAGTGAAGTGAAAGTTGGGTGCTGTGGTTCTTCTGTGTGTCTTGGCAGCGTTCTCAGTGGGTGTGTGTGAGGCGCGAAGTGCTGCTAGTGCTCACTGACTTAGTGTTGATGTGTTCCTCAATGATGATGTACTATTCAGTGGTGTGTGTGTGTTCCCCGGTGTGTGTGTTCCCCGGTGTGTTGGGTGTGTCCCGACGGGGAGCTGCAAGAGTGCTCATGCATTTTGTGATGGTGACCAGACGGGTCTCATGGGGAACCAGGTGTATCATGTTTTTGGGGGAGCACGTTGCGTGTGTAGTGCGCTGTGGGCTGAACGTCAAGGAAAGATTTGCAGTGGGTGAGGGGTCGTGGGAGTATTGTGTATGTTACGTATATTATGTATATAGAGTATGGTATATAGTTTAGGCGTGCGACTAGGGGTCAGTGCCGCAGAATAAAAATTATGAAAGGGAAAGGACTAATGCTTGATCACTGGGAGCGTTTTCCCAACATACGGAAAAACAGCATTACAAATTATTGCAATCGTTTCATTTAATGCCTCCCCAAACATCAAACCTTAAAAGGCACGTATTGGAGTTAAAAGAGTGTTGAATACCAAATTTCATTCGCATCTGTTGCATAATTTATTTTAGTAGCGGAATTAATAGTCAGTAGTCAGTATATAGTAGTCAACTGAAATCAACGATGTTCACGCACTTTTGTGACATTGATACAGTTTATGCACGTGATTAAAATACAACTACTGCTTGTCAGGGCACAAAGGCTGCCCATTTCCAACAATTTTCAAGCTGTTTCGCCGCATAGGTATTTATCGTCGCCATAGTAAATACGCTCAGCTCTGGTTTCTGTTAAAGTACCAAAAGCTAGTGGCCATGCAACAACAACGCTGGAATTAAACAACGATTTTCTTACAATGAAGTTACAATGAAGTGTGACAATTATTGAACTTTGCTGGCGGACCACTATCGTGGTCCTTGATTGAAAAACGTTCTTACAAAAGAGACACGCACTAAAAAAAAAAAAAAGTAGTAGCAGTTCTAATATTTTTTGGGATTGAATTCCAAATCCGTGATGTTTTGCCCGCTAACGACAAATTACTAATTTCAGTCCGGTTAACACTTGTGTGTGTGACAGCTTGAAGCATTACGAGTGTTATGACCGTGGATGGCAAAAACTGTACCTCAAAAACTTATCTGACGATCTGTTTTTAACAATTTGAATTCCACCTCTGTAATAAATAAGCTCATTAACGGGAAGAATTTTTGTCATGTTGAACAAACGTAAGCTATGTTCCTTAAAAGGTCGGTGCAGTATTGATCGATCTTACAGCTTTCTTTTGCAACTTTAACGGCGGGGATAACAGTTAGGAGGTAAGCCCCAACTCTGAGGGAAAGTTGAGGGGTAAATAAATCTGGTGGTATCACTTCGGAGGTAAGTTGGGAGGGAAGACTATTTACCCCATAGTCCCGGGGCAAATATTACCTCGAAGTTAACAAACCCGAGAGGGAAATAGTTGGTGATAACAGTTAACCCATTTCGAAGGGTGAACGGGTGTAAAGTTACCTCCAAGCTCCGGGGTAAATGAGCTGCAATTACCCCGGCCAAGACCGCGGGGTAACTTGAGAGGTAGGGGGCAAAAAGCTACTCCGCATGACACGAATGCACTGCAGGAAAGTGGAGGCAGGCGGTGCCTTGCGTCCGTCCTGATTCCACATAAACAGGCGATCAGAACTCTTCGCATAGCTATCTATCATTCCTCGTTGGCTCACCATACAAAACACTGGTATAATATTAGTAAAGGAGGTTTGACCACAACCTCCCATGTTAAAGCCGAAATTTCCACGCTTAATAATTCTCAACTGTCTTTCAATATTTTCCACTCAAATTTAGTATATAAGCTTTGCTGGACTTGGTGAACATGTGTCCGAACTTTATTAATTCAAATTAGCCACATCGAAGATACGGACTTAAGCTGGGATCGTGATTTTCATTTTTGGCTTCTTGTTCTTGGCACGACACGTTTCTACTAGATTCTCTACAGATCAAACTATTTGTCCTATAGAGCAGTGACATTTGCCGCCATATTGGCACCAGTAAGGGTTTTGGAGGGCATAACTACAAGGTACACTAAATAAAAATGGAGGGAAAAACAACGAAAGAGCGGATTTCTTAGGCTTAAAATAACGTTGTTTTCTCCAACAACAAAAATCGCGCGTTTTAGGTCTAAGAAATCACTCTTCACAGCTTCATCGGCTTCAGTATGACGCCCTACTGTTTCTCTCTGCAGTGCCCCTTGCAGCTAACCCATTAAGGCTCCAGCATAGAGTTATATACAATAATACTACGTCGTGTCACTGCTCTATAGAGCTGGTTCTTAGCTCATTTTACAGGTAATACTCTGTAAATGTGCCTTTCCATAAGTCCTTTTTTAATTGGTCAAGTGGTGCAGGGGTTAGGGAGCTCTAAAAGACCAGACTGATTGTTTTGCATTGTTTTAAATATCGTTATTACGCCACAATGCCATTCAGCAAACGCCAGCTGCAAGAGGTATAATGAAGATTAAAAGAGTGTGTATCCTTATTAGGTTGTGCAAACCGTAATTGATAGATACAAAACATTAAAACAAGCTAATCTAAACTGCATGGGCTAAAGTAGCACGAATTAGAAAACAAAAACGAACTCGTTTGATGCTTAAGGTAAGGTTTAACTGATCCGAAGTCAAAACAGCCAAGGAATACAAATAAACTTTCCTGTAAAGGTTCAGATACTGCAGTGTTGCTGTATTGATTAGTCCACGTGAAACTTTACTGCTGTATCCAAGCATTATACACGTAAATATAATTAAAGCCAGAGCCCCAATTTCAGATTCTATGGCATATTTCTAGGTCTAAGTTCGAAAATGGATCGATTCCGCCGGGGAAATCGTACACTAGAAATAATCAAAGATTTTTGTTTGCAGCAAACGTGCGAGGTTCGTTATTTTTTCTTCAGCCGACTGACGTCATCCATCCATGACCAATTACTGGGAATTATGCAGCCTTCGTCAGCGGTGGACGTCACCACCAACCGACCAATGACTGGCAACTTGATCAATCTTATTCTATGGACCACTGACGTAGGCACTGATCTTGTACGTACGAACTGGATAATAAAGTTATATTGTCTAAGGCCGGCATGCGCGAAATCAACGTAGGCTTGGGCTACTTGTTTGGACAATCTTTCATGACTTTACTGCGTAGTACTTTTTACGGGAGGGCGAGGGAAGGAGAAATATGTAAAACAACTTCTACTGTATGACATTTGTTTTGTTGTTGTTAAGGGAGGGGAGGGGGAATCAAATTCATAAAACTACTTTTGGGCAATTACTGTGCTATCTCGATATTTCACCCTCATCAGTCGTGCGATATGGCAACGTGGCAATCAGATAAATGAAATGTGCAAAACGCCGAGACTAAACGGTTTGGAGGCCTCCCGTATCATAAAACTGCCAAACGATGCTGGATTTTTTAATGTTGATTCTGTTCACTAGTGTTCTAATTAAACTTACAGTTTAAAATGAAACCAATTGAAGAATCGTAGTGGGCTCGTCTTTAATTGAGAGGTGTGCGCCGCCATGCCATCCAACGCAGTTATCAAAACATGTATGGGGGTGGGGGGAGGGGGGATTGAGGCAAAAAGCTAGAAATGCAAGCGACCACTGTTTTTATGGTGGCATACGCGTCATGGAACCGCGGC
The DNA here is from genome assembly GCA_023313725.1 of Lithobius niger. Lineage (NCBI taxonomy): Eukaryota > Metazoa > Arthropoda > Chilopoda > Lithobiomorpha > Lithobiidae > Lithobius > Lithobius niger. The sequence continues at coordinate 40,718 of JAHWFP010063867.1, forward strand.
CATGTATTCTTAGGAGGGTTAATTATTCACACGTGTTAGACAATTAGTAGCCATATCGAGCGCTGTATTAGGGAAAACTAATCGGCTCTCACTATAATTGGTTTAATCAGGTTTATTTACATAAATATTGCTGTCAGAAAGAACGTTCAACTCTCTTTCAGTGCAGTCTGAATTATGCCACAAGTGCTCGCAGACCTTCAAAAAAAAAGGGGGGGGGGGCAGGGAAGCTCCATCAGAAAAAAAGGCAAATAGAACCAAAAAGGGCTAATTGCAGTAAAAGAAGGTACTAAAGAAGGGCAAGTAGCTCTAAAAAAAGGGCAAATGGCACTAAAAAAGGCCAAAGAGTCAACTCGCACAATTTCGACCAGAAGACCGACGCCTATTGACACGCGCTCTGGTGACGGTGGACTGAACCAATTTGACCTTTAACCCATTTAACATGGGCTTCTATTTTAAAACCGTTATTCAACATTTTTTGATATACTATTTACATATGTTCCATGCTACTCACAATCTTCACTTTGTTTTCGAGATATGCAGCAGCTTATTGATAAGTTAAATTAAATTTTAATAGTTTAAAATCCTTATTTTGCGATGGTATGCACCCCCTGCTTACGTCCAGTGAATTCCAGTCAAAGTCAGCGCGCCAGGCGTGTTTACAATTTTGCTACTCTCGAAGCAAAACCGTAGTATAAAATGTTCTATGTTTGTTTTATTTATTATCCTATTTTGTAGTAAAAAAAAAAAAGACTTTTAAAACTATATTTTAATATTTAAAATTAAACATCAAATTGGTGGCTTATCGGGTCGAGTGGCAGTAAGAAGACAGTGATGGTAAAAAGATAGCTTCACGTAGAACCAGAATTATTTTTTTAAGGCATTGTAAAGAAGTTGTATTTAACAGCATATGAAAGTAACTTGTGTGCCGTGGGGTGATTTTAGCCAGGTTCATATTTAATTATTGTATATTATAAGGTTCGGCCATCAAGAACAGGGACACGATAGGTTTTCAGTCGTGCTAACTTACGATAGCAGTCGAAATGGTTTTCGCCAGCACACCCAGAGATGTATACGTACATGCACAGGCAGGGAAAGTAGGATGGGGGAGGGGAAGGCGATGGAGGAAGTGCACTCCAAGAAGAACCCTTCTTTGCCCTGAGGTGCGAATGCTTTACAGGAAAAGTATAAAGGGGTACACTACAGCTAGGTGGCAGTCAGCTAAGGCCGTCAGACGCTTGAGTTACTCACAGCCGACACAGTTATCTCAATCGGCTGCGAGTCGAAATCGATAAGCCCCGCCTACCGGCATTCATTTCTGCGCGTTCCAGCAAAACAATGGCGGACTCCGTATCGTGTTTTGGTGATGCAGTAATTAAATTGTTGTATCGGACGTACGCAACGTATTCTTACCGTAGTTGTTGTGTTTAGTTATTGTTTGTGTTAAGTGGTCCAAAAGTAAAACATGCATGTGAAAATGGATGTAATTGCCCTTTAAGTTTATACAAAATTCCAACTCTTTTGATATTTTAGCTGCAAATAATTGAAATGGTTAATTTTAAGACCAAGAAATTGTTGTTGTATCAACCTGCTTAATGCGTTGGTTACTAATACTGACATAGGGTTTTAAACTGATTTGTCTGACTCTAAATATTATGAACATGTCTTGTGAATATTAAGTGATAGCCTATTTAAACTTCGTCCATGGGATACCGTTCTAATTTCTATGTTAACTGTATTTACAATTGCGTGCGGTATATTGTTTCCGAAATAAAATCGACTTAAGTAACTTAGAAACTCTAGGTAGTTGATTTATATAAATTCAGAAAAGGTGCCAATTCCAAATGGAGCCCTGTAGGACACCATCATAGAGGCGTAGTAACTAGTGGGGGGGGAGGGGGGGGACGGCAAAGATTTGAAGGCTTATTCGTAAAAATGGCCAAGTCACTTTTTGCTTAGCTGAAAAACCGTCATTACCCTGAAGACGTATTTTAAACAGTAAGACAATTACTAACTCCATTAAGTGACTACTAAGGAGATGGACGATTATTCATAAGACACAATGCTCAATTCTAATTCACATCTTACTGTACAGCTAGGGGACTGCACACTTAGCATTACATATTAGGCGCTAGATCAAGGGGGTTTGCCCCTTTGTTCTGCCCTTATCAGCTCTGGGGTTAGACTTGCAGGTCCAACACCCAAACATCAACTAGCTCGAGCCTTCGCTCTGACTCGTCTTATATACGCTCCAGAACAATAAAGCTCTTGCCTGAGGCTTTACGCCACGTGACGGGCTAACCGGTGCGATCCTGTCCTAACTGGTTGAACAATAAGACTGTCTCGCTGCCCGGATGTTGCGCTGAAACATCTGCCGTGTGTGAACAGTAAACAGCGGCGCGCAACAGCCATGTTTAACGGCCAGGTGCACCGCGGAGGTGGCGATCCCGTGCGTGCGTTTTACCATACATGTAAGCCCGTTACACATATTTTCCTTAAAATTACCAACATTTCTAACAAAACATCATGAGTGTTTAAAAAATAAAAATACGTATCGAGTATGAAAACCTGTAAGATTTACATTACACATTTTTTTATGCGTATAACGCAGTCAGCAAACTGATTTTATTAAAATGTATCCAACGGCACTTTACAAAGCTAGAAAATGCCGGAAAATAGCAAAAATGCAACAGCTTC
>JAHWFP010063868.1:0-13627 GCA_023313725.1 Lithobius niger
TTGCGACGTCCTTTACTGCTTGAAAAAAAGTATAGTTTTACAAAAAATTAAAGTTTACAAAAAATTAAAGTTTCACAAAAAATTATAGTTGAAAAACTTTTTTTTTAAACTATATTTTTTTGTGAAGCTTTATTTTTTTGCAAAACTTTCATTTTTTATAAAACTTTAATTTTTTTGTAAAATTTTTTTTATTGCTGAGGAACTTAATTTTTTTTTGTCTGTTATATTCTGGCAGAACTATATTTCTTTTGCAAAACTTTTCGCACATGGTGCCCCATATTTCCCACACCTTAAAAAATTAACCACAATGAGTCAAGGACCAAAAGATTAAAACGAAAAAATTTTGCCTTGATTTAAAAGAAAAAAAATTTTATAATATTTCATTAGATTTTCTCAAGACCACGAAATGTACCTTTAATTACAAATAGTTTCGTTGGGCCAAAGGAGCAGATTTTTTTTCAGTTTTATAAAATGAAATTCAAATAAAATAAGTTTGTTTTTACTCCATTCTAGTAAACAAAGGTCTAGTAATCACAGAAGCGATTTTCATTTCATACTGAAAAATACTTGGATCAAAGTCAGAATAACCAAAAAGTCCCCTTTCATGTGCTTCTTGTGGGTCAGACTTAGTGTCGTCTTAAGGCGAGGTGCCAGAAAAGCACTGCTGCCACAGCCGTAAGGAACGTGGTTGGCCAAGTGTCCTTTTTGCCCACTTTTTATTTTATTGCGATGTACTAGTTTATTGCGACAATTTAATTCGACTCCAATTTTCAACGTTTGACTAAAAGGTTTCTGCAAGTACGAAACAAAGCTTGGAGCACGTGTTTTTTTCTTGTTTTTTTTTTCCTTAATGTGTTTTGTTCTTATCCGTAAAGTGGAGAGCCAATTTCCGGAAAGAAACACAATTCAATTTACGGCTACCAAGAATTAAAAAAAAAAAAAAATTAAGAACGTCAGTAAAAAAAAAATAAAATCCTTTAAACTTTGTTGCCTTCATGTTCACTCTTTTAGACTTGATGGAGTAAAAGGCTAAACGAAAGTAAAGAAGGAGCGACCCGAAAAAAAAAAAAGCTGTATGGTAAACGACATGGTGTAATCAATAACACAACGACTGCAAGAAGGCAACTTTATAAAGAAGAAGTAATTGACTTCGTCGCCTGGCACTATACATCTTCTGCCCAAGTTCTACTTTCAATAGTAAAAAGTAGTGAAGTGAAAGTGCCCTACTAGTTGTCTTTACACAAACTTTGTCGCCCATTTTAGGGGGTTACAATCAGTGACATACACAGGAGAGGCGGGGGGGGGGGGGGGCCCCAAACCCCCCCTGCCCTTTTTGGAAAATGCCTTTGTTGGGGAAAAAAAACCGCCTCTTCGCGCCGACATTCGCTGGCGCGGCGGTGCCTAAGAAATGGCCTAAAGGCCTAATATTTATTGCCCCCTTTTAAGGCCCTTTTTTAGGCCTGAAAAGGGCAATAAAGACCTGAAAAGGGCAAAAAATGCTAGGATGTAGAAGGTAAAAAGAGTGAGCAAGAAAAACGTCCCCAGAAAAAAATGACCACGAAATTTACTGTGCCCTTTTTCTAAAAGTTGCCCCTGCCCTTTCGGGGGTCTGTACACGCTACTGGTCAGAATGTCGTTTGCATTTTACTTCCAAATCTTCTACAAATTATCAGACTTTTAAAAATTTTAAACGAAAAACGTCACTTGTTTTCTAAGTTGGTGATGGTTTCCACAAAAGCAAAAACAAGCTGCATTACAAAATGCAGGGCAGTGGTAAAGACAGATTTGTTAAAATTACAAGATACTAGTTTCATCACTGCACCATACCAAGCATTTAGTCCGGTGCATTTAGCACTTTAGGTCGGAAAAAATTCCCATAAAGATGAAACTTGCCAGATATGTCCAGAAATACTACTCGAGTAACATACTAAAAGTCCCCTAAAATCCCACTGGAGTGTTTGCCGCCATTTTGAAAAATGGCTGCCGCCGGCAACCAAATTGTGTATTTTCTTAAATATCGTACGAACTATCACTCCTACCAAAAATTTTATACAGAAATAAATTAAAGACAACAAAAATCTGTACAAGAAATGTCCCTATGATGTTTTCGTTATAACCAACCGTTTTTTTTTTTTTGCAATATACTGGTTTACTGAAAACGTGATGAATTTTGAAGAAATGGCCTCCACCAGCTACCAAATTATCTATTTATTGGAGTGAGGGGCTGTAAAAAGTTTCACATCTGACAACCAATTTGCACCTTTGGTTTCAGTTAATACATGGGTAGAGGAGTCTAAAAATCCCGGGTCACAATTTTTCATGTCTCTCCCCCCTCCCCCAACAAAAAACTCTTTAACCGTCAACAAATCAAAAGCATAATGTGAAGCAAAAACGTTCAGCACATAAAAGTGATATACTTATTTTACGTAAAAGCAACCCATGAACCCCTAAATTGTATTTAAAGTATATCACCCTTAATTTACGTGAAGATTCCTTTTTTTTCAATTGCTCGTTATAGTGATTTTCGTGTTCAAAGTTCTCTTGCGAGCCTTCTCATAGCTCGAAGTGGACATGCTAGGACTTTCTGTAAGGTGCGGATCTATTCTTTACATCTACCCAAACAAAAATTGTTACCATAGCTAGGGAACGTTCTACGCTCATTTAAATGTGAAGAGGTAATGGCGTAGCGGCAAAAGCGTAAGATGATTTTCTAATTCAAAGTGCTCTTGGGCCCTCTTAATAGCCCGAGATGGACATGCTTAGGACATTCTGAAAGATGGCGATCTATTCTTTCCATCAATCGTAACTGAAATTGTTTAGGTTAGATAGGGACCGTCCCAAGCCTATTTTAAGGCCCAGCTGCACTTGGTGTAGCAGCATTTCGAAGTGCCATTGTAATGGTCACATTTGTATCTAAGATAAACAATTTCTGTTAGGATTGGTGGAAAGAATAGATCCTCACCGTTCTGAAAATCCTAAGCATTTATATGTTGGGCTATTAGAAGGCTCGCAAGAGCACTTTGAATTCAAAAATCACCATACACTTTCGCCGCTATGCCATTACCTCTTCACCTTTAAATGAGTGTAGAGCAATATCTATCTACGCGAAACAATTTCGGTTACAATTGATGGAAAAAATCGATCCCCATCTTTCAAAAAATCCTAAGCATGTCCACTTCGAGCTATTAGAAGGCTCGCAAGGGCACTTTGAACACGAAGCGAGTTTCCGAGCAAATTAAGGGCGATATACTTTAAATACGATTTTGAGGTTCAAGGGTAGCTTTTACGTAAAAGATTTATATAACTTTTGTGTGCTGATCGTTTTAGCTTCACATTATGCTTTTGATTTGTTGACGTTAAAGAGTTAAATCAACAAAAAAAAAGTTTTTGGGTAGGAGGGTGGGGCATGAAAAATTGTGACCCGGGATTTTTAGACTCCTCTACCCACGTACTAACTGAAACCAAATGGGCAAATTGGTTGCCGGATGTGAAACTTCTTTTTTCAGCCACCCAACGTCCCTACTAAATAGATAATTTCGTAGCCGCCGGCGACCATTTCTTCAAAATTCATCACGTTTTCAGTAAACCAGTATACTGAAAAAAAAAAAGGCTGGTTTTAACGAAAACATCATAAGGTCCTTTCTTGTAGAGATTTTTTGTTATCTTTATTTATTTCTCTATAAAACTTTTGGTAGGAGTGACAGTTCGTGCGATATTTAAGACAATGCACTATTTGGTAGGGCGGCGGCCTTTTTTTTCAAAATGGCGTCGAAAGCTCCAGCGGGATTTTCGGGGACTTTCAGTATGTTACTCGGGGAGTCTTTCTGGGCATATCTGCCAAGATTTAGCTTTATGGGAATTTTTTCCAAACTTCGTTAAAAAATGCTCTAATTGCACCGGACTAATGAGGACATATAAAAACAATCAATGTTTGTTAACGAGTGATCACACGTGACACATGTTACCACATTAACATTATGAATGGATTTTCTTGGTGGTCACTAGAGGTGCCACCCCATCGGAAATTCGTTGTAAACATTGCCAGACGGGAATGAAGGTTAATTTCTTTTTTTGAAACGAGTAGTAATTAAAAATATGGAACTCTCTCCCATCCTTAGTAATTTCCGCTGCTTCTGTGGCTACATTTAGAATTAAGATACAGCATGTCACTTTGGGAAAATTAGCTGGTAATCTATCTGACCTCTAGGCAAACTCGTCGGAATTTCATGTTTACAGTGAAATATTTTTTAGCTACGCTTCAGTAATCAGTAAAATGTTTGTAGGGAGTCGGCGCATCGGAGCCATACAACAATGCCAACAGGGAGGAGTATACCTTTAAACTGAGCAATCTATTGGAGATATGCCAATCAATAGAAGTGGAGAAATTATAGGGAACTTTACAAATTTTCATTACAACTACAAAGCGTAAAAAATCCCCATCTCCTTAAATTAGCAGTTGTCACTCATGCAATCATAACCACTGCACTCCTGATCCTGTGTAGTTCCACTACCACTATAAGTCTTATACTGGCATTGCAGTATCACTTTTATCGCATAAAACGAACGTTAGTGGTTAATCATTCACTGTCAACTCATTGGGTCAATTTCGGGTCATACCGGGTCATGGGTCTGGGTCAATGGGTCTAAAAAAGTAGCCTGTACCAACTCAGATAAAATGCATAAAAAAAAATCACAAATAACAATAGTACTACATTATCTGAAGATTCTTACCAAGAATCTACGTTGTTTGTACCATAAGCGAGCGAGGTCTTCTTTATCATCAGCTATACAGCAATTCCATCATTCTATCTGAGGAATAGCTCGTGAATGACAACTTCGCTAAACTCATTCATGCACACTCACGCGTCTTGCGGCGTTGGGCTGCCATTCTATCACCAGAAAAGGACGAATCCGTTTAACCGGAAACGACTTTTTTACTAGAAGAATCCGTGTTTGAGTTAGGGTGACTGAGCGGTGGCAGACAGTGGCATGGTGGATTGCCGGCTCAATCCAGTTCAGCGGGTCACCAGGTCAACACCGAGTCTGGCTCTTTGACCCAGTGACACACCCGGTGACCCTGGTGACCCGAAAACCCGTACCAACTCTGCAATCAACAGATTGGTATACTATCGTTATTAAATGTTCCTATTTTTGTTTTTATTTGTATCATTAATTTTTAGCACGGGTTGTACAAGTGCCGATAAAACACTACTTCCTTACGCATGTTCGGCTTTAAAAACGATACTTTCCAAATTCACGATACTTTGAAGAATCTTTTCAAGGCACCGGTACTACACCACGCCATATTAAATTATGTAAGGCAACATGATAGTTTTTGAGAAACGGCTGTGTCTCTCTAGGACACGAATCCCCGACGTTGCATTACTCCCTTCTTAAATCTAGGCAGCATCGTCATGAGCGCCATTAAACCACAGGTTGTCTCTCAAATTTAGACTTCAAAAGAAGTTTGTTCCCGGAACTTTCTCTTCATAAAAGAAGCCATTTTGAATCTTACGGTATTGTCTTTTAATTTTTTTTCTAGTCGATGAATCGGGGATTTAGAGAGATGAGGCCGATAACATGGGCGCAGTAAAAGAGTTTATTGAAATCCCGCCGACTTTTATAGTTTGCGAGCCAAACGACCGAACAATTATTTTCTTCTTTTTTTCTCTCTCTTTTTCTCTTTCTCCTTCTTCTGTTTTAGTTTCCTCTACTTCTTTTGTCGTGAAAATGGTCGTTACGAACAATTTGACTTGGTCATCCGTGTCTCGCCCGCTGACACGAGATGGCGTTCCTCGGCGTCACGCCGTGCTTTTGATGACCGTGTTCGTGCATTCAAGACGATGGAAACGATGGCGTCTCACAGCGACTTAAAGCGGAAAACTCAGAATGAGTATCCTGCTTAAAAGAAAAAAAGACAAAGTCGTCTGTCTATTAGTGGCTCCCTGATGACTGCTTACCTTCAGGCAGTGGAGCCCAAAGCGGGTTTCAGTGATGAGCAATTCCATACTGGCATTCGGAGATACCATGTGCACGAGATCAGAGGACACAATTGGTAGCTCCATCAATTTAGCACCACCACGTTGATTAATCATACCCAATTAAAATACAGACAATTCGTGCTCGATTAGTGCTCGTTTGTGCTCGAAAATTAAAATTAGTGCTCATTCAATAAAAGAATTATACCACTTTCAAAGGGGGCGGTGCCAAATTGATGTTGATAGCACCACTCTCTATGATTGGCTAAAAAATATATAATTTTTTTAGAGCTCAATTAGTGCTCAATATAGAATTAGTGCGCTTTCAATAAAATAATTACAACACTTTATAATTCATATATCCGTATTCAGTCGACGTTTCCTCTGCTAACTCCACGAAGGGGATATAATTATTTTATTGAAAGAGCACTAATCCAGCATTATAAATGGGAGATGTTTGGAGAAGGTCAGTGCGGGTAGTGCTACAGCATGAACAGCACCTGCCCTCAAAAGAGTGATAATGTATGGACTTGTATAGCACTAATTCTAATTTTCGAGCACTAATTAAGCACTAAAAAATGAGATAGTTTTCGAGCGAATCATAAAGGGTGAAGCTGTCGGCATCAATTTGGCACCACCACTTTTGAAAGTGTTGCAATTCTTTTTGTTAATGAGCACTAATTTTAATTTTCGAGCACAAATTGTCGGTGTTTAATTGGGTACAATAACACGACGCGAACGCGATGGAGCTATAACAGGTACTTCCTTGTGAAGGCTTTTCTTCTGCAAGGAAGATGACGTGTGGTAAAATAAAAATAAAGCAGATTTAGTCCATTTAGTCCATTTTAAGCAAGTAAAGAGAAGCCAGAGATTAGGATAAGTAAAATTGAAAAGTCTCTCCGTTGGGTTTATTACAAACACATGGCGCCCCTGGGGAACTCGGCAAATATTTGTAGTATGAATTTCAATTACATTACAATGAGAGCAGTCGGGGGGGGGGGGGGATATGATACGCTAAATGTGACAGTTTCAGACAGAGAGAAGGGATCACCACATAATTTTTCTTTATAAATCAAAACATTCTTATGGAAACTTTTAACAAGAAATGCGTTCCAATAACTATTTCCGATTTTTGAAACCTTAAAAAAGGGTCTAAAAAATCTAAGAACTTTACAAATTTTTCCGAATTTTATCTTCCTTTACCGGTAAGAAGAAGAGGGGGAAGGATTAATTGGGGAGGTTTTCGGGAGGAGGAGGTTCTAAAGTTGTGACACAGTGTGACAGGAGAGGAAGCAGGGCCTGGGTCTCGCTCCCGAACGAGAGATGGAAGATGCGGTGATATTATCATGGACATTTCGTCGAACCCTACGGGGACTCCTGTATGTCATTCCTGCTTGTGCCCATTGTTGATCGCTTCAAACATTGGTATAACTACCGTATTTTCGATTGTTTTCTACATATATTGGCCATATGGTGAATGCTTATTGATATTCCTTTAGGTTGATTATGAAGTGAGCTTACATTCGCCATGTTGGATTTGATAAGCACTACAATGTTACTGCGCAACATGTGTGAGTAGACCTATCGCATATCATTGGTTTCCTCTCAGAAACAGAAGGAAGGAAATGCATGAAGGAAGGGCATGGCAACACATTCGTTATTTTCACCAAAATCTGATCTCATTTAGGCCAACAAAGTATTACACAGCTGAAAAGCTACAGACGCATAATCAGTAGAAAAAACTTGCAAAGAGAAGCAAAGGGGGTGACAAAACAAACCAAGCAGATGTGGTTAAAGAGCCAGAGAAAATAAATACAGAAGTTGTGGCCAAGTTCCACGAGAATACAACAGAAAAGAAGAGGCTTAAGAACTTTATTAATGAAATCACTTTTTTGATGTACGGGCGAAGTAAAGATGAAACACACTGCTGTAGAATATGAACCACTACAATGGAAAACACACATGAAATGCTATCTACAATATAGTCTCACTTTACACATCTTTGTGCACCAAAGATGCTTTAGAACTATTGTATAATCAGATGTATTCTTTTTTCCACCTACGCCAACGTAAGGCTTGAAGCCGTCGTCACATACATACACACCTACAAATAAAAATGTACAGTCACAAAAGGCTAGTATTTATTTTTCACACTTAACTGATATGTTTTATACTATCTCAACGTTAATAATTATATTTATGAAAGGAACAAAAGTATACAAATCAGAAGGCTTATCTTATTTTTAACTCAATTTTTATACAATGTTGAAAAATTCAATACAAGTCATAATCATAGATTAAATGTAGGTGTTATAGCCACACAATGATTATAATATTTAAATACATATCTACATCTTAATAATGGTAGTGATTGAGAATGAAAAACCCTGCAAAGGGGAAAGAACTGGTGTTTTCCAGTACTTACATATGTCATAAATAGTCAATATTACAAAGCTTTGTAATGAATACAAATGCTCTACCGGAACCTGTACACAAAACTTCCTTTATAGGTTTTAGTACAGGTTGGTAATTCGTTTCCCCAAAGGCACTTAATAATACACACGTCATGTTCTAGCCAAAGAATTTAAAATTTTGTTTGATTTGACAATGCTGCCTTACAAATTTGCAGTGACTTTGATTGCTTACTGACTAATGACTATATTATTCTAAACTTATAGACACAGGGCTAACGGTGGTTGCTAAGTCCAAATTCCAGTGTGGCTAGAGCCAAAATTCGCAATTTATATCCAATTATTGTTTAATGAATTTTATTTCGAGTCACTTTTACATCGATACACAATTCTAACATTAAAAAAAACTATTCATCCTGGAAAATTCTACGGTGGCATTTTTACTTCATTATGAAGAAATTTCTTCTACTCTGCTTCTGGACTTGAGGGCCTATTTCATTCAATCTCTCAACCTTTTACACCACAGATTATTTACACCTCAATACTGTCATTACGAATTTTATTCAATAACGATTAACTGAAATATCTGCATCTATAAGAAAAAGAACAGTCTAACTAATTTGTGTAAGTACACTGATCACCCAAAGGCCGTTGCACTTAATTTGGCAAAAGTCGGGCAGTAAATAAAACATAACCAATTTTCTGACCAAGAAGTGTGTTTACTCTATCATGGGAAAAGTCGGCATTTATGCAATCCGAATTGTTTAAATTTTATTGTAGTTTTGTTTTGTTCTTTCTTAGGTTTTACACGTTACTAACAAGAACACATCTGCAGAGAAACTGTATTGAATTTTACAGAGTATTTTTGCTTTTGCTGTAAAGCAAATGGAATAAAAAATTAATACTTACAATAGTGTAAATGTAGATAGGAACTCACAGTTAAAAGTGTAAAGAGGCATTAAAATGACGATACTTTTATGGAATGTTTTACGAAATGTTTACTTTTAAAGCGTCCTTTAAGTTCCAGTTTATCATCAACAGGTAAATAAAAAATGTTACCTACAATAGAAAACTTTAGTGTGAAACAATATTTTTTTTACAGATTACATTTTCAAGTAATTAAACTACACAAAAGGTGTGGAGTGCTTCAGATAAAGCCAAACAAAATGAACTGAATATAACATCTACAGTTTTTGCAGAATTCTTATTCAGTTGTTTTTGTTGTTAACATTTTAAATTCTGGACTACTTCAGTTAATGGCGAATAATTGAACTGACTATACCATCTAGTTTTAAAAAAATTCTTACTCAGTTGTCTTTGTTGTTAACATTTTTAACTCTGGAATACTTCAGGTTAATGGAGAACAACTGAACTGACTGCAACATCTAGTTTTTTTTTACAAAATTCTTACTCAGTTGCCTTTGTTGTTAACATTTTTAACTTTGGAATACTTCAGGTTAATGGAGAACAACTGAACTGACTGCAACATCTAGTTTTTTTTACAAAATTCTTACTCAGTTGCCTCTGTTGTTAACAGTTTAAATTGTGGAGTACTTCAGGTTAATGCAGAACAACTGAATTGACTGCCACATCTAGTTTTTACAGAATTCTTACTCAGTTGTCCTTGTTGTTACCATTTTTAACTCTTGGAGTACTTCAGGTTAATGGCAAACGATTGAACTGCCTGCAACATCTAGTTTTTACAATATTCTTACTCAGTTGTCTTTGTTGTTAACGTTTTCAACTCTGGAGTCAATCAGGTTAATGGCGAACAACTGAACTGACTGTAACATCTAGTTCTTATAAAAATTCTTACTCAGTTGTCTTTGTTGTTAACATTTTTAATTTTGGAGGACTTCAGTTAATGGCGAACAACTGAACTGACTGTAACATCTACAGTTTTTACAGAATTCTTACTTAGGAAACAGTAGCTAAGTAAGACTTAGTAACAAGAACAAGAAGAACTTTGTTAACAGCTGTAATTATCAATGAATCAAAAGAAATAGAACATCGACGACGTTAAGCAACCATTACCATTATCATTTTTATGCCCCCATGTACTTTAATCGTGGTAAGCTATTCAGATTTTCACGAATGTGGATAATAACCACCACATCGATGAGATGAAAAACTAAACAGGTTTGAAAGCTTAATATGTCTTCATTCGTCATCTGGATCGCTAGGCATGACACTGAATGGTTGGTGAGGAACGAGTCGTCTTTTGTCACTGCAAGCGAAGATCCAACGAGGCTTGACGAAAGACAGAGAAGGATTTTCTTCCAATGCCTGAAAAAGGATTACGAATCTCCGTTGAAAATTCAAATGAACAAAAGGGAGAAAAGGAAATAATCTGAAAATGAATGATGGTGGTGAAAAACAGAGAAAATAGCCATTCAGACCCGTGCATGAGAACCATTATCACTGTCACCATGTTTCTCCGTAGTGCCTTCAATGCCAGAGGCAATGATACAATCAAACCCCAGAATGAAAATATGCATAGAACGTCATAGCGAGATAGTGATTAAGCTGCACAACATCAAAGAAAGCAGCTAAACCAAGAGAGCACGCCGAGAAAATTCAAGCAACAAAAAAGGTAAGCCAACAAAGAAGCAGAGTTTAACTAATTTAGCAAGGAACAATCACAGAAACAAGGAAAATGTAGCCAGACCATGTGCACTTTAAGTAATAAAACAAAGATCAGTGAAGTGACATCAATGAAGGCCACAGAAGATTTAAAACCAGACTAAGTAGAAAGGAAGCATTCTAAACCAACACAAAGATGCAAGCAGATTAGATAAAAGCAACCTAAAAACTACAGAAGCAAGCAAACAGTAGGCTACCCTACTAGCAAAACCCTAAAATAACGATGCAAGCAAATGCCGGAAAGCCACGGAGGTGCTAAACACAATACAGAAGCACGGAATCGCACAGTAAACCAAGCAAATAAGGAATGGGAATTAGGATAACGAACTGGCAATGAAAGTTCTGACACAGATGAATGGCATGTATTATACGCATATTTTACAATACGGACAGTTATGTAGCCGGACATGTTAAATACTGCACAATCCAAACTGCACTGTGTAACAATACACACCAAAGGCTCAATGTCCTTGACTATTCTGAGATCTCACTATACAGATAAATGATGAGGATGAATTTACTTACTTTGCTTGTAACAGTAAAAATACTGCAAGGTTTTACTTGAGATTTTGTATCTTAAGAGTAACTGTATTTGTAGAAAATTCATGTTTCAATGTACACAATTTAACTGATGGCACATAAATAAAATTACTATAGTTTTTCAAGAACTGTGGTAATTTTATTTATCAACTCTCTCGTCTGTAGTGCGTTTGCGTATAGTCCTGCGCGTAAGCAACAAATTCTTCAAGAAAACTGCACTTTGAGAGGATAATACAATCTCCCGTGCACTTCAGGTCCACACCCATGAGAAACTTTTAGGAAGGGGTGTCACCGGAAACATGTCCAACAACCAACATGCCAGCCATTTTGTTTTTTAAATGGGTACCATACAATAAAAAAATTAAAAATTATACTAATGTATGTAAGTTTGGTGTCAATTACTAGGTTTTAAGGTCTGCTGAATACAAAAAAAATTCTCTAAAAAGGTGCGGGACTTCACACGACAAGATATCCAAGATGAAGGCCAATATGGTAGCTAAATTCAAGTTGTTTTTCATAATTTATCATATTTATAGAGTAAAGGCAGATTTGAATAAGTGCTCAAAAACGTGAGTCCGTTTGCAATGACTAGTGACTAGCAGACACCAGTTCAAATCCGTAGTGTAGTGTTAGTAATTAGGGGCTAATATTGCTGTTTCTCTATGCTACAGCACAACATTTTTCTTCAATTCACCATAAGATACATCTTTAAGTGATGCTCTAGCAGTTCTAACTAAGATAAATGGATGTATTTAGGCTTAGACATCAGGTGGAGATGTATATTTTTCAACATGGGTCATTAAAACGATTTTCTGTAATTATGAGCTAAGCTACATCGTTTGTCTGGGTTGTAGATATGTCCCATGTTGGTCTATTTACCACAAGTTGCATCGTTAAAGTATTGCAGTAGCTGTAATAATTAAGATAAATAAGCATAATTAGGCTTAGATTAAAGATGAAGAAGAATAATTTAGAACAGGGGTAGTTAAAACGATTTATTGGATTAGGAGCTAAACTACGGCAGTTTATTTACGTTGCAGCACTGTGCTTTTTGTATCTATTTATCACAAGTTACTTCTTTAAACTGCTGCAGTAGTAATTAAGATAAATGGATATAATTAAACGCAGATGAAAGATGAAGATGTATCTTTTCCAACAAGTGTAATTAAAATACATCCATTAATTATAATTAGAACTGCCACCGCATCAGGTTAAAAACGTAACTTAGAGAGGATTGACGTAAGCATGGAACTACAGCACAGATAAACACTTGTAGCTTATCTCCTAATTATGATAGACTGTTTTTATTAACTATGTTGGACTAAACATTTCGCCACCTTTCATATAATCCTAATTACATTCTTTTATTATAATTAGAGCTGCCTCCACGTCACTTTAACGATGTAACATGCGGATAATTGAAGAACGCATGAGGCTAAAGTATAGACAAACAGTTATAGTGTGTCCCCTAATTACAATAAACCGTTCTAATGACCATTATTAGAAGAGATACATCTTCATCTTTCATCTAAGCCTATTTACATCCATTTATCATACTGCAGCAATTTAAAGATGTAACTTGGTAAATATACGCAAAAAGCATACCACTACAGTATAGGTAAACTGCCGTAGGTTACTCCTAGTTACAAGAAATCGTTTCAGTTACCCTTGCTCCAAAATATACTTCTCCAAATACATCTAAGCCTACTTACATCTATTTAACTTAATAGAGCGGATAATGCAGCACTTTAACGATTTAATTGTGGTAAATAGACTCAAAAAGCACAGCTCTACAGTGTAGATATACTGCCGTAACTTAGCTCTTAATTACGATAAATCGTTTTCATTAACCTTGTTCTAAAATATACATCTCCATCTTTCATCTAAGCCTATTTACATCTATTTATCTTAATTAGAATGGCCATGGCAGCAGTTTAAAGACGCAACTTGTGTTAAATAGATGCAAAATCCACATCACTACAACGTAGATAGCAATGCTTGGTTTGCCTTCATATAATTAACTGCCGTAGCATAGCTCCTAATTAAAATAAATCA